>APFE030535131.1:95634-109151 GCA_000404065.3 Pinus taeda | reverse complement strand
TAAGCTTCCAACTGCTGATGCATATGGAAATTTAGACATATAATCCATGTCTTCTTGGGTCTTTGGGCACATTTCCTTACTAAGTTTGAAATGGCTAGAAAAAGATGTACTAACTGGTTTTGCATTATGCATATTACATCTTTTCAACACCTTTTGTATTTACTCATTCCGAGACAATGTTAATTTGCGATTTTTCCTGTCTCTAGTGATTCGCATACCAAGGATTTGTTTTATAGCTCCCAAATCCTTCATTGCAAATGAATTTGCAAATTTTATTTTGAGCACATTTATTTCCTACATGTTATACCCTGCAACAAGCATGTCATCTACATACAATAACAACATAATATAGCTGCCATCATTTCTCTTTTTCTGATAAACACAATGATCAGAGTGACATCTAGTATAACCTTGTTCAGACATAAATTTGTCAAATTTTAGATATCACTGTCTTGGAGTCTGTTTTAAACCATACAAGCTCTTCTTCAACCTGCACAGTAGTTTCTCCTTCCCTTTCACCTCATATCCTTGTGGTTGCTGCATATATTACTCTTCCTTCAAATCCCCATGGAGAAAGGCTGTCTTTACATCTAACTACTCAAGATGCAAATGTTCAACTGCTACTAGACTTAAACTAGTTCTTATTGAAGTAATTTTAACAACAGGAGAAAATATTTCATCAAAATCAATACCTTTCTTCTGTGCAAACCCCTTCACCACAAGTCTAGCTTTGTACCTTTGTTTTCCTCCATCTTCTTCCTTCAACCTATAGAGCCATTTATTCTTCAATGTAGTTTTTCTTGCAAGCAACTTGACTAAGTCCCAAGTCTGGTTATGCATTAAGGAGTCCATCTCTTCTTCCATGGCTACCTCCCACTTCTTCCTGCTTTCAACCTGCTTCATAACATTTCGGTTCATCAGAATCAGTCAACAATAAATAATATAATGAAGGAGAGTATTGTTCAGGGGGTCTACTTATCCTGGTAGATCTTCTAACACCACTTCCAGGTGTTTGGGGTGCCTGTTGTTGTTGTGGTGGTTGCTATTGTTGTGGTTGTTGATTATTATTATTTTCAGCCACCTTTACTTTTTCAATGATTTCATCAAGGACTGTGTATTCCTTGTTTTCTTTTCCCTGTTTCTTTTCCTGCAATTGATTCTTATACAAGACCTTTTCATTGAATATTCATCTCTGCTCCTAATGATTTTGTGATTTTCATAATCATATAAGCGATAACCAAAATCATTAACACCATATCCAATAAAGGTACATTTCTTTGACTTTGCCTCAAGCTTTGTTCTATTTTCTTTATCAATATGGGCAAAGGCCTCACAACCAAAAGGCTTTAAAAAGGAGTAATTTACCTTTTTACCTGTCCATGCTTCCTCTGGAACACCACCATCCAAGGAACTTGAAGGCCCTCTGTTTATTAGATAAACAACGGTATCTACAACATTTGCCCAAAACTGTAAAGGCAATCCTGCATGCAATCTCATGCACCTTGCACACTCCATGATTGTTTTGTTCATCCTTTCTGACAGACCATTTTCTTGTGGTTTTCTTGGAACTATCTTCTCTATTCGAATTCCATGTTTTGAACAGTACCTGTCAAACTCTTTGCTGCAATATTCACCTCCATTGTTTGATCTAAGACACTTCAATTTCTTTCCTATCTCAATCTCAACCAAAGCTTTCCATTTCTTGAAAGTATCAAATACATCAGATTTATTCTTAATACAATAAATCCAAGTTTTTCTAGTTGCATCATCAATGAAAAAAAATAATAACGAGAGCCACAAAAGATGATACCTGAGCAGGTCCCCATACATATGTATGCACAAGCTCTAACTTTTCACTCTTCTTTTCTTTCCCAACTCTAAGAAATCTAACTCTCTTTTGTTTTCCATAAATGCAATTCTCATAGAAATCCAAATCAACATTCTATAAACCCAGCAACAAATTCCTTGAGTGAAGAATCTTCATCCCCTTTTCACTCATGTGTCCGAGCCTATGATGGCAAAATGCTGCATCTACTCCTTTGGAAGTTAAAGCATTAATAGAGTTAGAAATACCATTGCATAAATACAATGTACCAACCTTTTCGCCTTTTGCTATTACCAGGCCTCCTTTGGTGACCTTCCAAGCTTGATCTGTGAAATTTGTCACACAACCTTCACCACCTAACTACCCTGTTGAAATGAGATTTTTCTTTAGATCTGGAACATGCCTTACCTCCTTTAGTAGCCATTGGTTTCCATTCTGCTATTTTACAAGAACCTTACCCATTCCAACAATTTTACAGGGTTTATCATCACCCAAACGAACTTGTCCAAAATCTCCTTGAACATAGTCATGAAAGTATTTCTTATCAGGTGTGGCATGGAATGAGGCCCCTGAATCTACCACCCAGGAATCAGTAATATTTTCGAAAGAAAGAATTTAAGCGTCTTGTAACACCTCACCTGTCACATTTGCTTCATCTTGTTTTTTGCTAGGCATCTCCTTCTTTTCCCTTCCAAGATCTACAGTCTTTCTTTAGGTGTCCTTTCTTTCCGCATTTCCAACACTATCCCCGATCTAGACTTGGATCTTCCTTTCCTTGATTTACTGCGATATCTTGAGCTCTTTCCTCTTTCCATTTTTCTTCCCCTAGACTCTACACTCAAAGCATTACCCGATGTCTCACCGGAGCTTTTTTGTTGCATTTCCTCGCTAAGGATAGCACCAACAACATCATCAAACTTTAAAGTACTAGATCCAGAAACAGAGTTACTATTGGCCATTACTAAACCATTCCAACTTTCTAGTAATGAGCACAATAATAACAGAGCTCTAACTTCATCATCAAAGTTTACCCCTACAAAACATAACTGACTTGTAACAGTATTAAAATCATTTAAATGGTCTGCAATAGATCCACCTTTTGACATCTTCATATTAAATAACCATTTTATTAGAAATACCTTGTTTGAGGCCGAGGGTTTTTCATATAGTTTCTCCAACACCTTAATCAAACCCTCTGTCATTGTTTCCTTCGAAATGTTGAAGGTGACCGATGCTGTGAGGCACACCCGTATTGTTCCGAGTGCCTTTCTATCGAGAAGGTTCCATTCTTCATCTGTCATACCCGTCGACATCTTTTCTTTTCCGCCCAATGGTAGGTATATATCTTTCTGATACAAATAATCTTCCATCTGCATCTTCCACAGCGAGAAGTTTTGGCTGTTAAATTTCTCAACCCTAAACTTACCATATTCCGCCATTGCTCCCACTCAAATGAGGAACCCTACTTTCCTGCGAGTTTATCAGCCAAATAGACCTTGGGCTTTGATACCAGTTGTTTGATAGCAATGGAACACATAAAATATAACAGAAATATAAACACAGAAAACACATAAAACAAGAGAGACATAGATATACGTGGTTCACCCAATTTGGGCTACGTCCACCCCGACCAGCCAATCCTTCCTTTCTATTATCCAGCAAAATGAAGAGACACAACCTACAGTAGATCCGTTGTAATATCCTCTGTTTTCTCTCATAGTCTCACCTCTCTGCTTCTCACTCAGAAAATACACATATATTACACAGAATCAATACAATGCCCTCATACAAAGAGAGGGGTTTCCTTCTAGGGCAAAAAACCCTAAACTAGACATAAGTTCTACTGTTAGATCATCTACCTAATGAACAATCTAGATTGAACATAAATTACTATACTTTTACAATGCAATTTTACATCAGTTTTTAGCTTCGGGGGCACTGCTCCCAAGCCCCCGCCGGGGGACCGCTCGTCCCCAGACCCCCTAGCCGGGGGGGATCGGCCACCCTGGACCCCCACGAGGGGGACAAGTCCCCCCCGCACCCTCCTCGCCTGGAGGGGTGTACAAAATTCTTGGGGTATACATATGGCTGGAACAAAGACCTCTGAACAATCATGCTCCACACACAACAGTTCTCTAACAAAATGATATTTTATTGGGATGCATTTTGTTTTTGAATGCATGATAGGATTCTTGGAGATGCTGATGGCACTGGTGTTATCACAGAAGATGGGAATAGGCTCATTGAATTGTACTTTAAGATCTTGCAAAGTTTGTTTCATCCAAAGGAATTGAGTACAACAAGTTGCCACTGCAATGTATTTTTCTTCCGCTATAGATAACAAGATTGAGGTTTGCTTTTTGCTCAACCATGATACGAGACAACCACCTAGATAGAATGCTACTCCACTAGTACTCTTATGATTATCAATTCTTCTTGCCTAATCTACATCTGTAAAGACTTGAATAATTAGATTGTTTCCCTTGGGATACCACAAGCCATATTCTATTATACCCTTTAGATATCGAAGAATTATTTTGACAGCAATAATATGTGATTCTTTTGGTGCTGCTTGGAATCTTGCTACTTGTTCAACTTCTTGCATAACATCTGGTCGAGAGGTTGTTACATATTGAAGACTACCAATCATAGATTTGTACAACATCTGATCCACATCCTTAGATGAGTCATCTATGCTCAATTTTCAACCTATTACCATCGGAGTAAGAACAAGTTTTCAATCTTCCATTTTGAATTTCTTGATCATTTCCTTGATGTACTTGGCTTGACATATAAATATTCCATTCTCTCGCTGAGATATTTGAAGCCCTAAGAAGTATGTCAAATCACTGAGTGAAGACATCTCGAACTCAATTTGTATCTTTGTAGCAAAGTTCCTACTTAGTTGATCATCATTGCTACCAAAGATTACATCATCCACAGATACCTCAAT
This sequence comes from Pinus taeda, assembly GCA_000404065.3. Classification (NCBI taxonomy): domain Eukaryota; kingdom Viridiplantae; phylum Streptophyta; class Pinopsida; order Pinales; family Pinaceae; genus Pinus; species Pinus taeda. The sequence continues at coordinate 104,373 of APFE030535131.1, read as the reverse complement.
GATTGTTAAATTATCCTTATCTATTTGCACGTAAAGGTTGCTATCAACAGTACCTTTCTTGAACCCTTGTTGAAGTAGATATCCATCAAGACGAGCATACCGTGCTTTGGGACCTTGCTTGAGACCATACAGAGCCTTCTTTAACCTGCAAACATAGTCTTCTTTTTCTGATAGTAGAAAACCTTAAGGTTTTTCGATGTAAACTTCTTCTTCTAATTCTCCATTGATAAATGTTGACTTAACATCCATTTGGTAGACCTTTATTTTTCTTGAACATGCATAGATGAGAAACATCTAGATGGATTTGATTCTAGAAACTGGTGCAAATGTTTCATCAAAATCAATTCCTTCCACTTGTGCATAGCCTTTGTAAACCAATCTTGCTTTGTTTCTGGTAACCTGTCCATCTTCATTCAATTTGTTCCTGAACACACATTTAGTCCCAATGACATTTTTATGTTTTGGTCATGGAACTAATTCCCAGGTGTTATTATTTTCGATTTGATCCAATTCTTCATTCATAGCTACTACCCAATGTTCATTATGGCTGGCTTCCTAAAAAATACTAGGCTCAAAGGTTGCTAGAAAAGAAATGTGAGCTTGTTATGATGAACGAAGCTGTCGACCTTTTCTTGTTCCAATTCCTTCATTTATGTCACCAATGATTTGATTTGATGGATGGTTCTTTTGAATCCATTCTTTTATTCTCTTTGGAGGAGCTTCTTGTTGTTTTTCCTTTGTATCTTGTTGATCATTATTTACTTCTTCATGGTTGAAAAATGCTTCTTGTTCTAGAATTTTATCTGTACCTTTTTGAGCCTCTGTCTCAAGTTTCAAATATTCTAGATCCTCATCATTATTTGTTAGAACAATATCTTCATCAAATGTAACATTTATGATCTCCACTATCTATTTTCATCTTAGATTATAGCATTTATAGGCCTCTCTTTTGCGTGAGTAACCAACAAATATACCTTCATCAACACGCTATTCAAACTTACCCAACTTTTGATATAACATTTTCTTTCGAATATTTTGAAATATTTTACATTAGCCGGTTTTCCTTTCATAATTCATATGAGGTCTTATTGAAATTATTTATGAGAAGACTTCTATTGATAATGAAGCTTGCCGTATCAATTAATTGAACCCAATTTTTTTTCATCCAATTTTTAGTCCTTCAGCATTGTTCTACCCATTTCCTGTACGATTTTGTTATTTCTTTCAGAAACTCCATTTCGTTGAGGTGTTCATGCTGTTGAAAATTGTCTTTTTATTCCATTTTCATCACATTATTGCTGAAATAATTTGGAAGTGATTTCTCTGCCATTATTTGATCTTAGGCACTTTATTTTTAAATCAATTTCATTTTAGACCAACTCCTTGTAGATCTTAAAGCACTCAAATGCTTCATATTTTTTCTTTAGGAAACTGGTGGTTGTCATCCTAGTATACTCATCTATCATTAACATGAAATATAATTCTCCATCTCAGCCTTTTGTTCCCATAGGACCACATAGATCAGTATGTATCAATTCCAACGGATGTGATGCAAAGTTTTCTTTTGTTTTAAATCCACATTTTGTCTGCTTGCCGTGCTGACAAGCCTCACATAGTGCGTTGGAAGGTTTTGAGATTTTTGGCATTTCTTGTATTGCTTCCCTTTTGCTTCTTCTGACAAGATTATCAAAGTTTATGTGACCCATGCATTTGTGCCATAACCAACTTTCATCTTCTTTAGCTAGTAGACATGCTTTAGTTGCTTCATCCAGAACATATATGTCGTTTGGAGCTCGACTTGTTGTAGCCATAATTTTACCTTACCTGCCTTTCCTGATTTCACATTTTGTGGAGTTGAATAGCATTGTGTGTCCTTGTTGGCTTGTTGGGGCCTGACCCCGGTTCGGAGATGATTTAGCCAAACAAATCCTGGTACTACTGGCCCTTTCAGCGACAGTCCACAAGGCGCAGACTGAGGTCTCACTCGAAGTAGTATGGGAGGGTTCTAGAACTATGTTTCCGCACCCTAGAGATGTCTGATGTTTTCTAGTGGTGCACAGTTTGTCCCTTCGTACATGTCACTATGCGCACTTATCAATACTTCGCAGCTGGTTATGCTACCTTTGCGCAGCACTACTCGGGGGCCGAATAGCGTTATTACCAAAATCCTTACTAGTAACTCGTTATTAGTTGATTAACTTAGCTTATTTGTATGATTTCAGTTATACTTAACAATATTCACAATTGATATAAGTGTGCGCAGTAAAGAAATAGTATATTTGCAAATGATATCAAACATATAGTAACTCAAAACAGATACACAGAATTGGTAACAAAACCTTTATTTATTAATCTCTTCTTCGATTACAGACTCAACTCCACCCTACGCACTCAGCTGTAGGGGTTCGCACACTTAGTTGTGGACTCTACTAGGCCTCTGTGCACTCTGCTGCAGAGCCTTTTCCTACTATACAACCCAAGACACACTTCATACTTCAACTTAATGTCTAGCACCTTTCAGGCCCATTCTCCATTCAATTCTATATCTCACAACTTAGAGCCTCACTCTATTTATACAATCCCATGGTCCGCGGACCATGGGTAGGCCGACACTACATTCAAAACTTAGGGCAGACAACCCTATGACTAACATACAATTCGTGCTCCACACCCGCAATTCGCAGAGTTTTTACAATAATATTACTCAAAACTTGGGCTTTGTGCCCCAAACCATGCTATGGGGGGATTCCATGTCCAACATGCCCCCAACACAAACATCGTGACTCACCTTCGAGTCAATCGGTCGGTGCGGTGATCTTGGCCGGAGTCCCTCCATTTACTCTTGAATGGTACTGATTTCTGAAGCTGAGCTATTGCTTTCTATACCTGATGCATTCTCTCTTCTGAGCCCTCTGTTTCTGGCATGTTGTGCTGCATCTATGCATGCATCCCCTGAATTTGTGTGAGCTTTCCTTCAATATCAGTTGTGATTGTGAAGGCTTCCTCAATCCATGGTTGGACGCATGCTTTGAGAACTGCTTCCTTATGGCACGCCACATCCACTTTCTCCTTTAATGCCTTGGCTTGCTGCATCCTTGCAAGCCGATGAGTGAAGAATATTATCTGTGCAGTTCCTTTGATGCTTTCGTACTACTACTGGAGTCCGCATGCCTTTGTCTCTATCCACTGGATGTTGGGGTCCCCCTATAATGTTGTGAGGACCTCAAGTGCATGTTCCAACATGTTGGTACAGTCGCGCAATACACCTCTAATCTCTTCCAACTCTGCTGTAATAGTGCTGGCGCACTGTTCTTTGATTTCCGGGGGAGTGAAAGGTTGTGCCTTCAACCGTAGCTCAACGATCTAGAGATTCAGCTCCAGCTACACCCTTGTTGTCTCTTCTCTCGCATCGCAGACTCCACTAGCGAAAATATGGATCTGTATTTCTACTGGTAGATCTGCTGTAATATCTAGGTCTGGGACGCGTCGGTAAGCATCATCTATCGTCTGCACCAACCTTTGGTTCTGTGACACCAAATCGTCGCGTTGTAAGCTAAGATGCTCCATATTGATCTTCTGTTCACAAAGAACTTGGATCGCGCGGTTCTCCCTGGCATGCAACTCTATTGTTATCCCATCCTATAACTAATTGAGCGTTTCCCAGGGAAGGGTAGCTAGATTAAGGCCAAGGCCTTTCTCATGCTAAGCCTCATTCATTCCATCACATCTGATGATAGTAAAGCTCCCTCTAGCAACACTATTGTGTTAGCCATCCTTGCGCACAACATTTTCTCTGCTACTGAAGTACTTGTTATGACGTGGGTAAACAAAGTACCTTCTTGAGGGGCCTGCACGTATAACTCCTGCAGCTGCGCCCTAAGGGCCCCCAACATAGTCTGGTGCTCTATCATAAACTCTTGGAGCGCATCATTGGTGACATCGTGGAATGTCTCGCCAATGTCATAGAGATCTCCTTCAGTTAAGGTGATCGGTTCAATGGCCAGCTTCGAGGTCTTGGCCTTCTTCCTTAGACTCGATCTCTCCACGATGTGTGGTTGTTTTAACTGAGTGGACGCGGCCCCTGAGTCCGCGCTCCATTATGTTGTTTTTGGTTCCTCTGGCTCATATCCTGAGGACGTTTCTTGGCCCTCGTTTGCTTGTGTTGTTGTTTCCTGTGCTACCTGTGCTACTGCTGCTGCTTCTACGGCTTCTTGTGCTGCCTTTTCCTCAACTGCTACTTTTTCGTTCTGCCTTTTCTCTGCTAACTGAGTGATGTGTAGCTTAGCATTGTCTTTTTTCTTCCAGGCTTCCGCCTTCTCGAGTTCTGCCAAGTCTAGAGCGCGCCATTCAGGAGACCATGTCTCCAAGATGTTGGTTGATAAAATGTGTCTTTTTAACTCCTATTTATCCCACATTAATTATCAATCCAGGCAAGATTTTCTATTTCAAGAGTATACACAGTTTGTGGCAGATATTTACTCAAGAGTAATGTTTCTAAATTGCAGTACAGTGCTTTCAAATACAAGAGTAAATGGATGCTTTAAATAAAACTCACTTGCAATTAAAGGAAACGCAATTCTCTAAAACTAAATTATTTATTTGACAAAGTAGCAACAATTATCAGTCGAGGATATAGTAGCAATAACTCATTCATCTTTTAAATGATGTAAACTACATCAATCACAAATAAGATCCCCAATCTGAGAGCTTTGACATCAATAGCCAATGTTCTTTATAGTTGTTGACCTCACACACAACACACTAAATAACCAAATTGGAAATGACAATGAAGTAAATCAACAATGCTACTGCAACTTATCGATATGAGATAATTATGCTATCTGTAAGAATGCTAAAAGGAAAAACTAAATGATTGTAGAAAGTAAATAAGTAGCAACGCTTTATAATAGAAATGAAAAGCAAAATGTATGTGATTGCAATGAATATCAAAGCTAAGTTTCTGAAATGAATAGTGAAGCTCTATAAGTAAAATGAATAGCACAACAATATACTTGGAGAAAGCAATGATATTGTTATGAGGGAAATGAACAGCAACATAATTCAATTGCAGAAGGTAATCATTAAACAAAACACACTTGTAGAAATCAGAAATTAGGCAAACCACACTGTATGGTATAGGAAAAACAAGTAGATCCACTAGGAGTGGGGCCCTTAGCTACTGGTGAATACCACGAGATTACTTCAGGAGATGCGAAGGAACTGCAACTGTTTTTATATATTCATCATTGCATAATCGTTACAACAAGTTTGTGCTCTGCTTCAACAGTGAGAGTTGATGATCAAAGTTACAATTTCAATAGTAATTCTCCCATTCCTCCTATCCTATCCTATCTATCTCTAATTTAATAATCCATCTAATTCCCCATAATTGCCATTTTTTCCTCTTTGATCTCTGTTTTCATTTAAATACACAAAGAGCAAAAAGAAGTTACAACAAAGATGATTAAAAAATGATTCTCATTACAAAATTGGATTGTTCACAACAAATTGATTAACAAGATCATATTTGAGATATCTTTCCATCGTCATTCAACAGGAACAGGCCGAATTTGGTATCGCAACTACGATAATTTGGAAAACAGCCACAATAATGAATCTGATATAAACATCTTCAGAGAACCTTCCCTTTCTCTTAATACGGACCAAATTTGGGAAAACAGCTCACTGCAAAGCTAATTTGGTCAGTTTTGGACAAAACCCATGTTTTCGATTTTCTAGATTCTTCTCCATTTACCCAAAACGTCCAATGAAAAATTGTCACTTCTTATTCCAACGAATTTCTGTGTTGGTACATTTGATGATGAACTGGAGATCAAATTTGCAATATGGAAAATATCTTGGAGGCTAAAATGGTGAGTGATGTTATAAAAAATTTATTAATGGACCATCATTGGTAAAAACATGCATAATAATAAATTTATTAAAAATAAAGGATAAGAAATAATATTTATCCATAAGAGCATAAATAATTATAAAATGGGATTATATGATAAATCATGATAAATGACATGATAAAGAAGAGTAGAAATGGATGAAATAGGTGTTAAAAAGTGATAATAATAATGACATATTAATGGCCCAACATACCCCCAAACTAAATACATTGCATGTCCTCATGCAACCCAAAATTGAATATATTGCATGTCCTCATGCAACCCAAAGACTCTGTGTTAACCAAGCAATGAATTCTTCCTCAAATAATGAATATTAAATTTTAGCAATGTTGATGAAAGCGTAACAACTTTTTCATTGACGTTCAAATTATGTGTATATGAAGTTGCAGCAAAATATGATATAAGTAACATCAAACTTCATTAACCATTTTCTCAAAAACTACAAACCAAATTTTGTTGAAATTTTGCAAGTAGATTTATAATATATTAATGCTTCTATGATCCAAAAATCAGATCGTTTTGATGCATGGATCATGATATATAAACAAAATGGTTGTAGGTGATAGTGCATAATTTCTAAAATTTTATGAAATGATTTAACTTGAAATTATCTGGGTTTGTATATTTAATGATACATCTTTGTTATAAAAAAATTGCAAGAATTCAGTTCATAGTTTTAAAGATATACGCCAATCAATTTCTGCATTGTATAAAAATGAAATTGTATGCCTTAAATGAGAAAGAAAGTAGAAAACATTCATAATTTGTAGCAATTCCTCCCCCAAGCTAGAGAATTAGCATGCTCTCATGCAATGCTAGAAAACAAATTGAGGTGGGCACCACCATCTGTTGAAATCTATGCTTAGTGTAAAACAACATGGAATAAGGGAGGTGTTGAGAATAAATAAGAATATCAATGAATGATAAAGAATATTAATAACATGGTCATAAGAAAGAAATGAATGAAAGCAACACTCCCCCAAACTAAAAGATGATATGTCTCTCAAAAATGGAAAGTGGTAAAGATGTGGAATGAATGATGATAAATAATGCTCAACGGATTTTCATAAAATTCTCCTAAATTTGTAATAAATCAGAAAATTATGCTATTTTACCTCAATTTTTAACTCCAAAAAAAATGTAGAATGATATGTATAGACTGGCATTTGTGGAAGTTGATGTAGGCAAAGTTGATGCTGAAAGTGATGCAAAAGGTGGAATCCAGGCAAGCACATCATGTCTGAATAATTATTCACATTCGCGAGTTGCTCAAGCCTCTTCTGTTAGTTGCAATACTATGGTCGTGCTTCGAATAGAATTTTGCCCATACTTTTTCTCCTGTAAACAAATCACTATTTTGCATACAATGTTCTTGAATCCACAGTGTTAGTTTTGAAAAGCAACAAATAATATGCATGCAAAAATTTCAATCAGAAACGTTTGTTTATATGCAATACTAATATTTTGTCAAATCAACAAGTTGTGGTAGAGTGCTATAATTATATCGCATGCTATCCCATAATGCATACATTTCCCCCTCCAATTGGAAAAGGGATTCCATGACCATAAAGAATATGAAAGGTGTTGTGCTGATGACAAGGCAAGAGAATGAACAATACGACAGTAAATGAAGTAGATGACACATATCAATAATAGGACAACAAGAGGTATGGTTATAATGAGAGAAGAGTGTGTAAACATAGTTATGAATAAGAGATATGATGTTTTGGATTGATGATAATTTATGCGAAAAAGAAAAAGGACAGAAATATGCCAAAAAGATGATTTGCTGATGGTATTCTAGCTGAAAATGATGTGATTGATCGGAAAACAATTTCTCATGTGTAAAGGTTCAAAACAGGGAAAATTTAAGGAAATAACTTCTATGATAAAAATAAAGGATAAGAAAAGGGTATTATAGTAATATTTGACAATAAGATATAACTTCAATACCATAAGCAAAGCTTCTACTGCCATCAGGCGTCCATAGCCTCGGCAAGGTTGCTTTTTAACCCGTTTGAGCTAGGATCCTCAATTTATAAATGGAGAGTTACAGTATTGTTCTACAGAAGAGAAGATTGTGCTGACGTGGTAACCAGATAACCACACTACCATTCACTGGGATGTAGCAAAAGTGATCAGGCCGGCTCGTGATGAGACCTTCTGTTTTAAGGATATTGTGGTTATCTAATGGATCATAACCCTGGTGTGGTGGCCATAATGGGAATCTCACTTTGTTACAACTTTATGAACATGGTAGGCTGGCTCGTAATGAGACCCCCTATCCTCTATCTGCGAACAAAATTTTTCTATTGTTACACACTTTTATGATAAAAAGAGGGAGGCTCAGTACTCCTTAAGAGAAGAGATGGTGGAAGAAGTTGAACATGTCAATAGAAAAAATATACCCATAATCTCATTTATTACAGACAGAGAATATTATAACCAGGAAGGGTGGAACTAACATGGTATTAAGATGATCAATCAGTATCATGTACAGCAGAAAACAACACAGTAAAATAGTATATAAATAATTGTGTCCCTTTTGAAAATAATCTATCATCAAGGAGCTGTCCTATTAAAGATCATAACGTTAAGGGTATTCACTTGCTTCAATAGACTCCATAGTTCTTGTCCTCATAAAAGTAGTGTACTTCATGCCATGAAAGGGAATCAGTAAAATGTGGTTGAGATGAATTAGGAATAATCCCATAAGCGGAAGGAAGGGTTGTTCTTGAAAATACTCCCAAAGTGTTGTTCCTTTGAAGGAACAACAAAAATACTTAGAAAAGCGTTGTTATTTGTAGGGAACAGAAAAAGAAAA
>APFE030535131.1:67240-79762 GCA_000404065.3 Pinus taeda | reverse complement strand
GGTGTTCCAGAGGAAGCATGGACAGGCAAAAAGGTAAACTACTCTATTTTAAAGCCTTTTGGTTGTGAGGCCTTTGTCCATATTGATAAAGAAAATAGAAAAAAGCTTGAAGCAAAGTCAAAGAAATGTACCTTTATTGGATATGGTGTTAATGATTTTGGTTATCGCTTATATGATTATGAAAATCACAAAATCATTAGGAGCAGAGATGTAATATTCAATGAAAAGGTCTTGTACAAGAATTAGTTGCAGGAAAAGAAAAGAAAAGGAAAACAAGGAATATGCAGTTCTTGATGAAATCACTGAAAAAGTAAAGGTGCCTTAAAATAATAATAATCAACAACCACAACAACAGCAACCATCACAACTACAACAGGCACCCCAAACACCTGAAAGTGGTGTTAGAAGATCTACCAGGATAAGTAGACCCCCTGAACGATACTCTCCTTCGTTATATTATTTATTGTTGACTGATTCCGGTGAACCCGAATGTTATGAAGAAGCAATGCAGGTTGAAAGCAGGAAGAAGTGGGAGGTAGCCATGGAAGAAGAGATGGACTCCTTAATGCGTAACCAGAATTTGGATTTAGTCAGGTTGCCTGCAGGAAAAACTACATTGAAGAATAAATGGGTTTACAGGTTGAAGGAAGAAGATGGAGGAAAACAGAGGTACAAAGCTAGACTTGTGGTGAAGGGGTTTGCACAGAAGAAAGGTATTGATTTTGATGAAATATTTTCTCCTGTCGTTAAAATGACTTCAATCAGAACTATTTTAAGTCTAGTAGCAGTTGAAGATTTGCATCTTGAGCAGTTAGATGTGAAGACAACCTTTCTCCATGGGGATTTGGAGGAAGAGATATATATGCAGCAGCCATAAGGATATGAAGTGAAAGGGAAGGAGAAACTAGTGTGCAGGTTGAAGAAGAGCTTGTATGGCTTAAAATAGGCTCCAAGGCAGTGGTATCTACAATTTGACAAGTTTATGTCTGAATAAGGTTATATTAGATGTCACTCTCATCATTGTGTTTATCTGAAAAAACAAAATGATGGCAGCTATATTATATTGTTATTGTATGTAGATGACATGCTTGTTGCAGGGTTTAAAATGCACGAAATAAATGTGCTCAAAAGAAAATTGGCAAATTCATTTGCAATGAAAGATTTGGGAGCTGCAAAACAAATCCTTGGTATGAGAATAACTAAAGATAGGAAAAATCGTAAATTAACATTGTCTCAGAATGAGCACATACAAAAGGTGTTGAAAAGATTTAATATGCACAATGCAAAACCAGTTAGTACACCTTTTTCTAGCCATTTCAAATTTAGTAAGGAAATGTGCCCAAAGACCCAAGAAGACATGGATTATATGTCTAAAGTTCCATATGCATCAGCAGTTGGAAGATTAATGTATGCAATGGTCTGCACAAGGCCTGATATTGCACATGCAGTGGGAGCTGTAAACAGGTACATGAACAATCTAGGAAAGGAACATTGGATGGCAGTGAAATGGATTCTCAGATATTTGAAAGGTACCACAAATCAAGCATTATGCTTTGGTGGTTCAAACATTTCTCTACAGGGATATGTTGATGTAGATATGGCAGGTGAAAGAGATAACAAGAGGATCACTACAGGATATGTATTTACTATTGGTGGAACAGTTGTCAGTTGGGTTTCAAAAATCCAAAGTGTTGTTGCACTTTCAACAACAGAAGCAGAGTATGTTGCTGCTACAGAGGCTAGTAAAGAAATGATTTGGTTACAAAGGTTTATGGGTGAATTGGGTAAGGAGCATGATATGGGCACGTTATACAGTGATAACCAAAGTGCCATTCATCTTGCAAAGAAATCAGTGTTTCATTCCAAGACTAAACACATACAGCTCAAGTACCATTTCATACGATTAGTGTTGGAAGATGGAGAGTTGAAGTTGGAAACAATACACACTAGCTAGAATCCTGCATATATGCTAACAAAAGTTGTAACCAGGGAGAAACTAAGAATATGCTCAGTTTCAATTGGTCTTCAAGGATAACGATGAAGATGAGAAACAACTAGGTCCAAAGAGGAGTCATTGTCTAGCAAATGAAGCAGGAGTTGCTACAATCATTCTCCAAGTGGGAGATTGTTGAGTATGGAGCATGATTGTTTAGAGGTCTTTTTTTCAGCTAGATGTATACCCCAGGAATTTTGTACACCCCTCCATGTGGGGGGTTGCGGGAGGGACTTGTACCCCCCGCGGGGGTTCAGGGGCCAGCGGTCCCCCAGCGGGGGTTTTGGGGGCACCGCCCTCGAATCTAAAAACAGATGTAAAATTGCCTTGTAAAAGTATATTAATTTCTAATCAATTTGGGTCGTTCATTAGGTGGATGATATGACGGTAGAACTTATGTTTAATTTAGGGTTTTTTCCCTAGAAGGCAACCCCTCTCTTCGTATGAGGGCATTGTATTTGAGGCTTTGTAATAGATGTGTATTCTCCAAGCGAGAAGCAGAGAGGTGAGACTGTGAGAGAAAACAGAGGATATTACAACAGATCTGATGTAGGTTGTGTCTCTTCATTTTACTGGATAATAGAAAGGAAGGACTGGCTATTCATGGCGGACATAGCCCAAACGGGGTGAACCACGTATGTCTGTGTCTCTCTTGTTTTATGCATTTTCTGTGTTTATATTTCTACAATATTTTATGTGTTCCATTGCTCCATAATATATAATTTTCTAACGCTCATCATGGCTTACCGATCTGCAGAAATTACAGAACAATTGCTGGGATGTCTGTGTATACTTTTGTAATAGGTGACAGTTATCTATAGTGTGTTTTCCTCCTATATGAAAAATCACACACCATAATGTGGGCGCCGTGCTTGATCCTTCTTGTGCCTTAGGTCTTAATGGCATTGGCCCTCCCCCAACCAAGTAATTCGTGAAAACTGGACAATGGTCCTTGTCATGTCCTTCGCCTTTGCATTTTATGCACCATACCTCCTTGTACGCTTCTGGGCAAGTTATCCTATCTTGTTTCAAACTATGCATTTCCAAACAAAAATTTTGCAATTGCGCGTGGATTTGTTTAACTCCCAGGCTAGGATCTTGTATTGGAGTCTCATGCAGTCTCATTGCAATCTCCAAAGCCTCGGCCTAGGTGAATAACGTTTGCTACAACAACGCCATCCTCAAATGCGACGTTAGAGATGCTACAAACCATGTGCGGTGCTGTCCATCTGGCAAGGTCATGTTGGCTTCACGAATCATACTCTTCAGTCTCTGATCCATATCCCATGGGGTCTCGCCTGGAAGCATCGTGATTTCCTTAAACCCGATAATGGATTGTGTAACCAACTTTGGCCTGCTAAATTCTCTGTTCAGCACAGCCTGGATATCTACGATCCTCGCCTTTGGGTGGTCATTAGAAAGCTTAATGTACCATGTTAGGGCGTGATCCTACAACATGCTTACCAATTTTGCCTTCTTTATATTATCATCCACAACTCCTTGTAATTCCCATATAGCCTTTACCACGAATCAAAATTGGTCTGGATCTTCATTCCCTGCTCCTATGAATACCGACAATTTTATCGCACTCGCCATATTGAACTGTGGTGGTGGCAGAGGTGGTGTGGGCAGAGATGGAGGTGATGGTGGTGAGACTGGTGGTGGTGTAGTTGGGGGTGGTATGCGCGGAATTCACTGCCTTATTAGACTGATCGTGCTTCTCAAAGAAACTTTCGCTAGCTCTTCTTCACTTTCCCGCCACGGCGAAATCAAGGGATTGTTTTCTATCTATGTGCTACCTTCATTTTTATATATACTCTCACTTCGCGTAGTCCCAAACATTAATTTATTCGCATAACTCGCTTTTCACACAACATTTTAATCCAAGTGTTAAACAATTTAATGTACTTAACTTGTGCTCCCTTGTCATTACGCCTCGCTGTAGCTGACGGTCGTATCTACTGCGAACTCGGTGATAAACCCCCCTATAATTCAATCGAGCCAATGGTCCACAGCGTGCGCGATCTTCTCTTCTGACACTTCTATTCTGCGCACTAATTCTGGAGTCCACACAATTAGTTTGTCAAGCCTACACCTTCCCTGACTATCTGCTAGCTTCGCAATCCACTCATACAACTCAGAGGGAAAGGATAAAAAGAAAATTTCGTGGATTTCCGTATATAAGTAGTGCTCTAACCACTATTCCTTTGATACTCACGGATTCCTATTTTCCTACGCCGCGAACTCGTGAATCTTTCTATCCAACCACCCTTGAATTTCTTTCTTCATCTGATTCCAGCGACACGACATCAGACATCCCTTATGCATATCCCGGTCCTGGCAACAAAACCATTTGTTGGCTTGTTGGGGCCTGACCCAAGTTCAGAGATGATTTAGCTAAACAAATCCCGGTACTATTGGCCCTTTCGGCAACAGTCCGCGGAGCGCAGGTTGAGGTCTCACCCGAAGTAGTATGGGAGGGTGCTAGAACCAGGTTTTTGCACCCTGGAGATGTCTGATGTTTTCTAGTGGTCCACAGTTTGTCCCTGCACGCACGTTGCTACGCGCACTTATCAGTACTTCACAGCCAGTGATTTTGCCTTCGCGAATCCCTACTCGGGGGCTAAATAGTGTTATTACCCAAATCCTTACTAGTAACCCATTATTAGTTGACTAACTTAGCTTATTTGTATGCTTTCAGTTATACTTAACAATTTTCACAATTCATATAATTTTGCGCAGTAAAGAAACAGTATATTAACAAACGATATCAAACATATAATAACTCAGAATAGATACACAAAATTGGTAATAAAAAATTTCTTTATTAATCTCTTCTCCAATTACAGACTCAACTCCACCCTGTGCACTCCGCTGCAAGGATCCGCGCACTCAGCTGCGGAATCTACTTGGCCTCTACGCACTCAACTGCAGAGCCTTTTGCTACTCTACGACCCAAGACACACTTTGTACTTCAACTTAATCTCTATGACCTTTCATGCCCATTATCCATTCAATTCTATATCTCACAACTTAGAGCCTCGCTCTATTTATACAATCCCATGGTCCGCGGACCATGGGTAGGCTGACACTACATTCAAAACTTAGGGTGGACAACCCTATGACTCTAACATACAAATCGCACTCCACGCCCATAATTCACAGAGTTTTTACAATAATATTACTCAAAACTTGGGCTTTGAGCCCCAAACCATGTTGTGGGGGGATTCCATGCCCAACAGTCCTTGACCACACATTTGTCCAACACTGAGAAGATTGTGATTCATGTTTTCAACCAATAGAACATTCTTGGCTAGAGCATCTTTGCTTCCGAGACTGACGGCACCTGGTCCTATAACATTTGAAGATCCATCATTTCCAAAGGACACGATTCCATCCTTCTTCTCTTTCATAGATACAAATTTCTTTCTATCTCCATTCATATGCGTTGAGAAACTGCTATCAAAATACCACACATCTTTTTTGTTTAGAGCCTTGAGAGCAAGAGCACAATTATCAGTGTTCTTCTTCTTCCATGTTCGTTCGTTCTGTGGCTTCAAAGATTCTTTTGGAGGATTTTCAAGTCTGCAGTGTTTGGTTATGTGTCCAAAGTTTCAACATTTGTAACATTCAATATTACTTCTTAAATGTTAAAATCTATTGATGTTTTTTTGAGCCTTGGGAGGTTCATATTTGACAGATCTCCTGGAATTGTATTGGTTCCTAGGGTACGTGCGACATTCTACAACTTTATGACCAAAGTTTCCACATGAATAACAATAGCCATGAAAAATATGATGGTACCTGGATGGAAATATTCATTGGGGAATTGTCTTCTAAGGCTATTCTTGTGAATCTTGTTCAATGAAGTCTACATGCTTGTCAGATCTCATAGGTTCATTGTATTTTTTTGTAGAAGGTCCTACTTCTTCTTCTTTGTAACCAAGACCGGTTCTATCATTGTAAGATCAGTGATTGTTGATGAGTTCTTCCAATGCCCTTGAGTTGTTGGCATAGTTTTGGACCATTTTTCCCTTCTTCACTTCCTTATGCAACGAAACTACTTTGACTTCTAATGCGTCCCTTTCTTGGTTTCTTTCTTCCAACTTCTTTTGAAGTGACTCTTCAATACATTTGTGTTCTTCAACTTCAATTTTGAGACCTTGGACTTGTTCTTCAAGAGTATTGGAACGAATCTTCTCAGCATTGAGCTCTTTTATAAGCTTGATTGCCTCCTTAGAAAATTCTTCTATGGTCAACCCTTCTTCTTCATTCTTTGATACCTCTTGTTTATTGCGCTTGGCCATAAACAATACTCTCTCATTGGCTTCTTCTTCACTGTCACTGTCTTCATCGGATGATGAGCTATATTCTTTAGAGAAAAAGTTCCTTTTGCATCCTTTCTTCTTTCCTTGCTTGTTGAATTTCTTAAAGCCTTTCTTTCCTTTTTAGTTTCCTTCACTTCTGTTTGGACATTTTTCTACAAAATTCCCAACCTCACCACAACCGAAACATATCAATGGAAGTTTACCTTTGAATTTTCCCTTACCAATTTTTAGTTTTCTCGTAAAGTAAGCATATTCTCCATCTGAAAAACCTTCTTCATCATCTTCCTTTTCTTCACACTTGAAGTTTTAGGTGCAGGTCTTTGCCTTGAAGGTTGTTTGTCCTTATTGGTTTTCTTAGATGCAGCGAACGCAGTTTCTAGATGTGAAGTACCCTCTTCTTCATCAAGTCTCATTTCATATGATATGAGAACTCCATGTAATTCCTCTTTGCTGAGTTTGTCTAGATTTTCACTATATTCTAAGACCGATACCTTTGGGTTGAATCTTCCTGGTAACGTTCTAAGAATCTTTCGTATAATAGTCTTCTCATCAACAGGCGCTCCCAATCCTTCCAAAATGTTGGTTATTTCATCAACATGTTGGAAGTATGAAGCAATGTTGTCATCTTCTTTCATTCTCAGTTGCTCAAATTTTTCTCTATAGATTTGAAGCTTTGCTTCTTTGACATTTAAGTCACCTACATATATATTCTTAAGCTTGTCCCATACATTTTTGGTGGTTTTACAACCCAACACCATATGACAAGTAGATTCAATAAGTCCACTGATAATAATATTCTTTTCTTTTTCATCATTTACCAAATTCTTCTTACCTTGTTCATCCACCGTTGGTGTAAATCCATTTTGAATAGTGTCCCATACTTCATAACCTTGCGCCAAGAGATAGACCTCCATTCTTCCTTTCCAAAGCACATAATTATTTTCATTGAATAGAGGTACACCATTCTTGGTATGCTCCATGATCTCCTTCCAGTTGTTAAATTGTTATTGAAGGAACCAAGCTCTAATACCAATTGTTGGAAAATATTGAGAAGGGAGGGGGGAGGGGGTGAATCAGTATTCCTTAGCAATTAGAACTTTTAAATATTTTCAGAGCATTATTTAATCTTTAATTATCATTAATGTTTATGCAGTAACAACAATGAATAAAAGAACACAGGAGGCACAAAAATTTTAGTTGGAAAACCCCTTCCGGGTCAAAAACCACCGAATTCTTTTCTAATAATTCTTTAATCTTCAACTCCAATTGAAAATAAAGCTATAACTTCCTAGAATCTATAAAATCATTCTTCTCCAATTCCCACTGGATGGACACTCCAACGCCCGAGATTCTTCAGTATTCAACTGAACAGATACCTAACACCCAATGAGCTACAACTCACCCTAACACCACCCTAGCACCCTAAAGTTTTCACAAGCTTGAACCTGTTGGTGACTTCATTCACCATCCTAGCACCACCCTAACACCCTATAGAAGAATAAAAGAACAATGGACTCCCGTACCAAGGAAAATGGTCCACTTTACAATGATATAGATTGATGTAGAAGAAGACGACAAACTAGATCGTAACCCCAACTATGACACAACTACCTAATGATGATCCTAGACCTCCCGCGACTACCTCTTCAACTCTTGGCAGATATAAACTTGCACAACTTTTACAAAGATGATTTTACAATGACTCTGTATAGTGATACTTTTACAATGTCTGTATGTAGTGTTGCCCACTTGAAGAGTTAATGAGGTGAACTTCTTGTTGTTGTTCTGTACCTTGATTGCTGCTATTTTCATGCTACCCTTTCTCAATCTTCAGAACATTAGAATATGCATTGAGTCTTCTCTTGATGAATATATAATACCTGCAAAAAGTCTTCAACAAAATACCCATGACATGATAATAGAAAAACTTACCTCATCCTGTAAAGCATATGTCAGTTCTAAACAAAAACAAAAAAATTAGAATACAAAGAACCTAATGCAATTAAGAGATGAGCATGCATATATAGAAGATACTTACATGTAGCTTACCTCTGCTACATCATTTTGCTACACCTTGCTCTTTGGTTCCCTAGAAAGTCTTGTCCTTTTCACCCCTTAACAACACTTGATCTAGGTTTTGTTGCCTTCTAGTAGCACAATATTTAATCTGGCGTATCTCTACGATTTCAAATCCCCAACATGTGATCTTCAATCTTATAGAGGCCCTCTGAGTCTTCTATCTAATGCCATAGTTCTGACCTGATTTGGACTTTTCAAGACAAATTTATCCCAATCTCTCACAATGACCTAATTATGGACTAGTTCAGTAGAGAAAACTTGTACGACATGCCACGAGTCATTGTTTCCTCCTTTAGATCTGAAATAGAGTAAGTTGTAAAGTCAAAATTCCCTTGCAAGATCAGGGTAGCCCTTGGTGCGGCTTGGGTTGACATCAATGATAACCTCAGATCATCTTTAGATCAACAAGTATGGTACTCCCTTCTTGAGTAGGCACATAAAGCCTTTCGTCAACTCAACATAATTTACGATGAAACATCGTAAGAAGTTTGATTTCCATTGCAAACGTTGGAGCTGCAAAATGGATTTTGATTTAGGAAATTGAGTAATTGCCTTTACCTTGTCGAGATCAACCTTAATCTTGTACTTGGAGACAATGAAACCAAGTAGGCATCTACAATCGAAAAAGAAAAATCATTTATGTGGGTTTAGACGTATGTTATAGAACCTGTACCTAAGAAAAATTGCTCGTAAATGAACTAGGTGTTGCGTTTGCTTCTTGGAATGGGCTGGGAGGTCGTCCAAGTAAGCCTGAACAATATGTATGATATCATGGAATGTGTAGTCCATGGCCCATTGAAATGTTGCTCCAACATTATTTAAACCAAATGGGATTTTTTGATATGCAAATATTCCCCAAGGGAAAATGAAGGCGTTTTTGTGCTGGTCTGCCAGTTTTATGGCGATCTCGTTAAAACCTAAGAAACCATCCATAAATGAGAAGGATTCACCACCGGCGTAGTCGTTGATTATTTGGTCGAGGAATGGTGTCGGATAATTATCCTTTGGACATGCATCGTTCAAGTCTCGATAGTCAACACAGACGCAAATGGTACCCTATGTTTTCTCTACAAGAACCAGATTGGAAACCCATTATGTTAAGGGAATAGGGTAGACGAAACCAACACGTAACAATTTTTCCACCTCAGTCTTAATGGTTGCAGTTTTGTGGGAGTGGACTAGTCGAAGCCTTTGGCGGACAGGCTTGGCATTGTCATAAACCTTGATATCATGCTCAAAAATAGATGGGTCTATGTTGGGAATTTCCTCGTAAGACCAAGCAAATATATCGCACAATTCCTTAGAAAAGCAGGTGAAGCTTGCAATTTTCTCAGGAGAAAAATAGGCTCCAAGCTGGATGTTTTCCATGATGCCTGTCTTGACAGAAATATCGATGAGCAATGTCTTTGAAATATTTCCCATGTTCCCTTCTGAATCAAAAGTTTTGGATAGTCGTAGAAGGTGAGGGAATGATTTCAGGTGCATCAAAAGACAGGATTTGCATGGGAATCATGTCTGAATTAGATACCAAAACATGATGGTGAGATTCCTCCCAAGGTCATTCTTGTAAACACATGATCTCTTTAATAGCTTCATCTGAAGGTAGGACTTGATTGAGGAGATCGTTAGAAGGAGAATTTATGGAGAGGAGGTGGTACCGTTGGTCGTGACCAAAGTGACTGGAGATTCAGATGTAGATTGAATGGCTTGGTAGGCCAATTGTGCTAGTGACAATGAAATTTGTTCTCTATAAGCGTCAATGTCTGAAGGGGATGGGAGGATCCAAGGATCGATCAGTTCATGAGGAATAGATGAGACCATAGAGACCGTCTATGGAACCACGGGCGATGGGAGAGGAAAAAACCCATCATGGAAGGGCTCTTCAATAAACCGGTACCGATACTGACGTAAGAGTCAAGAACACCACCCACTGAGGGTAGGGAGCCACTAGGTAATGAGAAGTAATCTAGGGTGCAAAAGGACAGCTGGTCCACTATGACTATCTTTCCATCCAAGGGAAATAGGATGATACAAAGGACATTAGACACAATGGTAGTCATGGTGTAAGTCCAACTATGACCCAACAATATATTACAGTCGAGTTTTCGATCCATGACTTTGTATCCACCGTTTCCGTTTTCCCACTCAAGGTGATGGGGTAGCTGGCAAGGTAACCTTTTGGGATGAAAGTGTGGTCATCAAAATCGTTAAGGGAATTCAATGATGGTGATAGGGTTGGAGAACCCAAAGTGAGCTAACATGAAGCTGACATGACATAGGTTGAAGCACCTTCTTCAATGACAGTTCTATGTACTCCTCTCCCTTTCGAAAGTATTTGTAGCTAAAATGCAAGCTGGTGTGAAATGGGAGGCTTAAATTTGTCCATGTCAAAAATTACAAGCATGGAATCTTGAGGGTCGACCCCACCAATTTCCAAAAGCAAAGCTTTCCTTTGTGCTGGACAGGATTGTAATACTTCGAGCACCGACATAGCTAATGGTGCTTGTGCCAAATCTTCTACAATACTGTAGTTTTGGGCAGCACATGCAGATGTATTATGCATTGTGCGATGAAGTGCCCTTTTTGGGGGTCAAATCACAAGATAAACAACCGGTCTTTAGATATTAAGATCGTTAGGCGGCAAAGGGTTTTAACTCGAGGAGGCTTCCTCAACATTACCGACTGGAGCTCCATAAGTTTTGGCTCTTGTTTGAAGATCTACCATTTCAAAGGTGTAAACAATAGATGGTCCTTCACCAGCTAAACAATGATGTGAACTGTCATTGCCCCCTTGCAGGGGTCGAGGTTAGTTTGCAAAAAGATGTTGTTGTGGCTAAGAAGGGAAAGGGTTGTTTAGGACCGGAGGGATCTGGCTAATGTCCTTTTGAGCAAGGAAATATGTGCATTCGTGGAGATGTGAACAACGATGTGTCATATGGTCTTCCGCATAGATTTGCAAGGGAATTTGGTAGGTTTGTCCTTTCCATTTTCAGGAGGTGCAGCAGCTTGCTACTTTGGGTTGTACTTCTTGGTTGACTGCTCTTCAGAAGGAGCGGTCTTTTCTTGTTCTTCTTGTTCTTACTGCCAAGTTTTTGTGTAGTCTACATAGAGTTTATTACGGTGGTAGGAACAACAATCGATTGGGTAGCAGGGTCAACTGACAACGTGGAAATGTGACCGCTAAGTTGTTTTATAGCAGCCCCGGAGGTAGCACCGATAATACCATTGGCATGCACACCAATTTGCTGAGTAGCAGGAGCATTGGGAATGACATTGTATAATGTGCCAGACTATGAATATATCAAATCTAAGTGTTGGGCACGATGAATGGATTGGTATTTCATGACCGCACCACCTAACGTGACATCTTTAGCGATTTGAGGGAGAAGAGATTTGTAGAACCAATCTGCTAATAGATAGTCTAGGAGGGGAGCTTTGACTAGCCTTCACCTACGTCTCCATTCATGGATGTGATCAGAGATGTGGGTGGTGGTGTCCTAATGTAAAGAAGTAAGGAGTTTCATCCCAGTTTCATATCGGATTGGTAGTTGAAAGTGCTTTAAAAATTCCATCGCTAAAGCGCCAAAGGTATTGACTGACGCACCTGGTAACTCAATGTACCAATTGGTTGCATTTCTAGTAAGGGTGCGGGCAAAGAGATGTAGGTAGATACTATCATCCACCATGGAGTTAGAAATGCAACATAAATGATAGGTGGTGATGTGTGTACTCGAATTTTCCCCTTGTTTCCCTTCGAACCTCGGGATGTCTGTGGTAATTTTGTGCAGGATTGGAAGCCAAAGTAAGTTGTAATAGATGGGGTCATTGGTGAGTTTGTACAAGTCGTGAATATCAATAGTTGCCAAAAAAGGCAAGGTGGTTGATGCCTCTGAATTAGACTAAGGCGATGACACACGAATTTAGGATCCTTGCAGTCTTCCCAGCGTGTTGTTCCCAATAATATACACAGGATGTGTGGAATAATAATTTCCTTGGGGCACAGTCATATATTGTGGCTGTCCATATGGATTTTTAGACTGGGGGATGTAAGTGCCCCCAGGATAAGGAATGCCCCCTTGAATCATTTGAGGTTGAGAGTGGGGTGCCCATATGGATTGAGCG
>APFE030535131.1:45851-61239 GCA_000404065.3 Pinus taeda | reverse complement strand
TGCTTGAGTGGTCCCAGGTGCCAAACATGTTGATGCAATGTTGATCTGCCCTACGCCTCCCTGTATGCTATTTGTCTGAATCTATAGCTCGCATAGATCCTTCTGAATGGTGCACAACACCTACAGTTGTTGCTGCTCAAACTGTTGTAGTAGTTTTTCCATAGTATCCTACACCTTGTCACCTATCCCATCGAGGTCGTTGTCTGTTAGAGTAATTGGATCCAACAACGGCTTGGTCACCTTTGATTTCTTTCACAACCCTTCCTTTCCTTGTTCCCTGTACCTTTTAACCTGGAAGGGAGTGCTCTCTTGCTCCTCTTGACCACCGTCGCCCTATTCTGACCGCTCTTCCTCCTCGGTTTGGGGCGAAGGAGACTTACCACTATGCTCAGAGCCATGATCTTCTTGTTCGGCCTACTTCTTCGTGGCGTGCTCTGATTCCACTTGAGCCTTCTCCTTAGCCTTTTTTCTCTACTTCTCAACCAACTACTAGACCTTCTTCTTGGCTGCTTCCTTCTTCTTCTTCTCCGTAGACTTTCTAGTACCTGCGGCCAGATTGGATGGAGAGTGCCACTCTGTTATCCAACGCTTGATGACCTCCTCAATAACGTCATCTGTAGCGAGATAAGGTAGGTCAAACCATTTTTGCTGCAGATCCTTCTGCGCTCGAATGTACACACAGTGAAAGTCAAATTTAAACTCTGCATACCCTGATAGCTGCTCAAACACGGTTGGAGACAATTATGGCTTTTGGTTGATGGCCATGCAAATGCTCGCCTCCATCAACACCTAGAAGATTTTGGTCTCTGTGACACATGCAGCGTCCTTTGTTACCTAGAGGGATGCAAACTTTATACCCTTCTCAAATCCTTATCCACAAGAGGAAATTGATTGTCCTCTGACAGATCCCAAGCGACGAGCACAATGGAGAAGCAACTAAGAATAATGGAATGTTTTACTCTCGTCCTGCGATTCTCGATAGTTTGTGAGGAACTCACTACAGAGGTAGTGCACCCAGTTGAATTGCACACCCTCCGCACACTGTGTAGCTAGGGAAATCACTGGCACTGAAACCTCTTCTCATAACTTTTCCCGCAAGGATCTGTGTGGCAATCTTCACCATGGGGTCAGTGATTGAGGGATAGAGTACCCGCGTGGCTTCTTTTCAAGCTTGAATTTATCCTTCATTTTACATGCAAGGTTGTGCTCGCTCATCTTTCTGCCAAACTCCTTGGCCAGATTCTGGGCCTGTGCAGCTGCATGCTTCCTCGGTGACTCACGCCCCAACATGGGCTTCTTTTGCTTGTCCTTCTTAGGTTTTGGGATTTCCCTCACCAGTGTAGGATTTAGCCTAGCTGACCTCAGCACCATAGGCATTGTAGCTGGATTCTCCATGTTCATCACCTTTGGAGCATCTCCCTCAGAGATGATAACTCCGTTAGTACTAGTAGTCTCTCCTAGTCCAAACATCGTGCTAAGAATAAATCGATGGATTTCTTCGGGTAACATATCAAATATCGAACTAGCGACCAAATCAGTGTAAACCTGAGGATTCATAAACAATCGACAGCTGAACACTAAAATTATAAGGATGCAAAGTGTTTTTCGTTGGACAGTCACGCGTAATTTATAAATGAATTCGAATTCAAATTCGACCGTTCCCCCCAAAATCCATTCATAAATGTTGATTTGGCGGCGGATATCCAAATATTTTAGCCTTAAATGCCTAAATTCCACCCCCCTCCCCTCTTAACCATATCATGGTAGTCCAATCATGAAAAGTGATTGTAACTATTACTTTCTAGCTACGTTGCATGGTCTCTCCTCCTATAGTGCAGCTCCCTTGGCGCTTCTTCTGGTATTATGACATCATTCATTTTCACGCAGCCTCCCCTGTCGCGTAGCTCTATAAAAGGGGCAGTGTAGTTTATAGTCTCGCGCCTCCTTGTAGTTTCTTGGAGTACTAAGACTATGCTACTGTCATGTAGTCATTGGGCTGGATCCCCGGTGTATGGCTTCAATTGGCTTCCATTTACCCTTCCCGGAAATGGATTTCCATTCAACTTCACGAGCTGAACTACTTCACCATCTGTAATCTATTTGATAACATATGTCCCTTGCTAGTGCATCTGAAATTTTCCTAGAGACTTATCAAACTTACTATCATATAATAAAACCAAATCATTTACCTTGAAGGTGTGCAGTTTGATGTACCGATCATGCCAAGCTTTTTCACATTCCTTCTGAATTTGCTGATGGAATCCAGCCTAAAACCTATCTTCCTCGAGCTCTGTTAGCTGCACGATCGTATCTACTAAAGCTCTGTGTTCCTCCATTTCTGTGAAAGTTGTTATTCATAGACTAGGCATAATATACTCCATAGGAATTACAACTTCCACACCATAGACCAACCGGAAAGGTGTATGACCAGCAAGCATTTTGCAAGTAGTTTTCGATGCCCATAACATTGTTGGTACGCACACATCCCAATCATTCTACTGCATTTTGCAAACCTTCATCAACACATTCTCCAATATTTTATTAAAATCCTTGACCGTGACATTGGCCTGAGGATGATACATTGTACTCTTATAGTGATAACCCTATAACTCTTTTGTCAGCGTGCTTATTGTTTCATTGAGAAAATGCGTTCCGCGATCACTCATCAAACCATTCAGGCAATCGAACTTGGTCAACACATATTCAAATAAGATTTTTTTTTTTTGTTTCCCCAGTACAATCTTTCACGGCCTGTGCCTCGGCCCATCTGTTCAAATATTCAGTCGCAGTGATGATATACTACACACCCGTCTTCTTGCTTGGAGGTTGAATTGGTCCTACAAAATCAATTACCCATTTTTCAAATGGCTGCAATGACACCTGTGGATTCAAAGGAATCTCATCCCTTCGTGAGCCCGTTCATTGATATGCATCTCATGCCCTACAATATGCTTTAGAATCCTTATGCAGCATCGACCACCACAACCCAACATGCAAAATATTTTGCGTTGTTGATTTTCCTGCATAATGTCCTCTCATAACTCTTCGATGAGCTTTAGTGAGGATAATGTTTCTTTTAAAGTCGGGCACATAGCGTCAAAGTAATTTGTTTGATCCCATCTTTTACAAATGGCCTACAATTACCAAAAAGTCTACTGCGCGCACCACCAATTCTTTCTTCTACTGACTGTTATATCCTTATGGAGTTGTCTCCATAGTCAGAAAGTGGATAATATTTGCAAAGTGATTATCCATGACGCGCACTTGTCTAGTTTTCAATGGTGCAGTGATGTCTGGATTCTCTATCTGTGGCCCCTCAACTTTGCGGTGGCCCTTTGCCTCTGGGATGTTAATATTCCTTGGATCCTCATCATATTCTTCAGTGGTCACA
The DNA here is from genome assembly GCA_000404065.3 of Pinus taeda. Taxonomy (NCBI): domain Eukaryota; kingdom Viridiplantae; phylum Streptophyta; class Pinopsida; order Pinales; family Pinaceae; genus Pinus; species Pinus taeda. The sequence continues at coordinate 57,848 of APFE030535131.1, read as the reverse complement.
TTGTAGCATTCTAGCACATGGTGCAATTGGGTGCTCCAATCTAGGTGAATCAAGTCTAAAGGATCCTACGATATCCTAAATACTGTTGTGTTAACCTCCTGTAATTCTTCATTGATGCTTTCGAGCCCATCCTCAGAGATGAAGGTAATAAAAAAATCCTTCTTGTAAGATGTCCCACTCTGTGGTACTATGGCAAAGCACTTTTTTCCAGGTACCAGTTCATAGGAATCATGTCCAACACGTGACAGAAAATATGCACCCACTCCAACTATGGATCCATTCAATAAACCTTAGTCCATTTTTCTAAATGATCGCGTGGATGATTTCTCCCATCATATTTTTCAGTTAGCCGAAATTTTGGGTGACCAAAATGCAATATCATCCTTCTTCTGTACTCAGCATTCATCAAAATTGTCTTTATGTGTACCCCACCACCGTGCAGGTGTAGCACGCAGCGCCAAATCTAGTGCTTGGAAGTGATTCTTCTCCGATACTTCCCTTTCAAATGAATCCAGGAATTTATCTACATCAGTTAGACCATCATAATAAGGAAAAATTATTACCTTGAATGATACATAGCACAGAGTCATCATATTACAATGCAGCGTAGATACTTCATGCAACCTATTCTTCCAGTGCTCTAATTCTTCAACTAAATCTGATGTACAAGAACTTTCCCAGTCCCATGCAATTCATCCATGAGCTGTCGAATTAACCCAATATTGATCTCGTGTTGTTATCTTATAGATCTGGTCCAAATCATCATCTCTTTCCTCATAATCACGGACTGGTTCAGTGTAGCGTGGTTCTTCTGCAGGATCCAATGGGACTACTACGCTGAGCGATTTCCTTTCAAATGACATCATCCATTTCTTTAAATTGATTACTCCGTTCATATCAATGGCCCAATCAATTCCCAAGAGTGCGGGGTATGGATTGTTGTCATTACTTCAAAATTGGCCAACACGCTCGCTCCTTCTATATCTACGATCACTCCATGCAATCTCCCCATAGGGATAATCTTCTGTTGATTTGCCATCCTCAGCTGAATTTGGGACCATTGCAGCGCAGGTCTCCCCATTCTTTCCCATGTCTGTTTAGGAAAAACATTTGCATCCATCCCCAGATCTAGAATAACCTAATCAATTTCATACTCTCCTATTTGCACTATAAGTCTCATCTTGCACCCTACTCTCGCCTTATGTTTTCCTATCTTTCTAGCTACGCAGTATCCTTTAGGAGCACCTTCCTTACCAACAGACTTCTTTATCAGTTCTTGTAGCCCCTTCAACACCTTGCTGTCACACAACAGCTTCATACAAGTCTTCAAGAAAGTGGTAAGAATTGAGGGGTTAACTTCTTTAGATAGCTTGTCATGACTTCCTGAGGTAGAGGCCTCAGCGAAGCTTTTCATTGCTTCCATGAACATTTCCTTCGGACGCTCCAAGTCAAACCCAACTTTTTTTTTTCTGAAGCCTTGCAAACCCACTTACTTTCTTCAAGGTGCTTTCCTTTATCATCACCATTCATCATTCTACTTTGCAGTACAATACTCACATTGGCATCCTCCTCACGGAGCTCGGCCTTCATCATTTGTAAATTCTGGGTGGGCTGCTGAGGTTGCGCCCTCTTCTCCTACATCTTAGCTATCAATATAGGGAATTCTTCTATCTGTAGTCAAACTGAGTAAAACATCAGTAAGATGGGCGAGTTTGGCTCGTACATTCTCACGCATAGTGTCCTTGCACTCTATAATTGTAGCAAATAACTTGTCCTTGACCTATACCAGTTCCTCCTCCTCCTCGACCTGGTCTGCGCCCCTGATATCCTCCACACGCTCCCACAGTGCTTGCTCCAAAGGCCGAGTTTCTTTCTGCATTTGATATGCAGGAATTCTCTCCATTATTACCTCATAGCTATGGATGTTATGCTCATTGTGGCCCACCGATTTACAGAAATTGCAAAATAATTGTTGGGGTGCCTACACAAATTTTTGCAGCAAGTGGAAATTGTGTGTTACATGTTTTCTTGCTACTTGACAGATAGTGCACCATAGTGCGGGCCCTCTACTTGGTCTTGCTAGGGATTCCTGCCTCAGAGTCATGGGCCCTCCCCCTGTCATATAATTCATGAAAACAGGGCAATGAACCTTATCATGCCTCTGGTTTTTACATTTTAGGAACCAAACTTCTTTGTGCACCTCCGACCGAGCTGCTTTTTCCTTCTTCAAGCTCAACAATTCCAAGTAGGCTCTACAACTCTACGTGAATCTGTTGAACTCCCAACATTGCATCCTTGATAGGGGTCTCATGTAACCTCATTGCGATCTCCAATGCTTCCGCCCGAGTCCCTATCTTTTTTTGTGACAAAGAAATCCTGAAGTGAGGTACGAGCATAACTATAAAGCAATCATGGTGCTGACTGTCTGTGAGATTCATATTGCCTTCGCAGATTCCAAACTTCAGTCTCTGATCCAGCTCCCAGGGTGTTTTTCAAATCCTCATCACAATTTCATTGAATCCAATGACTAATTGCAATTCAGACTTAGGTCTACCGAATTCCTTGATCAGAGCAGTCTAAGTGTCCACTAACGATGCCAATGGGTTATCTATGTAGTACTTAATGTACCATGTCAACATGTGAACTTGTAAAGTAGTAACCAGTTGTGCTTTCTTCATATGATCATCTATAATATTTTGTGTTGTCCACACAGCCTTCGCAAAAAACCAAAACTGGTTTGGGTCCTCATTTCCCAAGCCCTTGAAAACGGGCAACTTCATTGTATTCGAAATGTTGAACTGTAGCAGAGGTGGTGGTGGTGTGTGTGAAGGTGCATGCTATGGAGGTGAAGGTGGAGGTGGCATGGACGGAAGAGGTATCCACGACAAACCCTACTTTATCAACTATACAACGCTTCATGGTGAGGCCTGTATCGCTCCCTCGTCGTCGCTCAAAGGAGGTTCTATCAATGGGTTGTATTCAGGACCTTCTCTCTACTCATTTCTAAATAATTGTCCACTTTGCGTAGATCCAAACATCAAGGTAGTGGCATAAACTGCTTTTCACACAAGATCATTTTAATCCTAGTATTCAAATTTTTAAAATACTTACGTCATGGTCCTTTTAAAAAACATCGCTCTAATTCATTGTAGCTGACTGAGATATCGACCACGAATTCTATCACAAATCCTTCTATGACTCAATCAAGCCAGTGAATGACAGCACGTGTGATCTTATGCTCAGAGGCTTCCAACCTCCGCACTAGCTCCAAGGTCCACACTATTGGACCGTCAAACCTCCACCTTCCTTGTCCATCTGCCAATTTAGCAATCCACTCGTATAGTTTGGTCAGAAAGGTACACAAGAAGATCTCATCTATCTCTTTGTATAAGTATCTGTCTAACCACTGCTCTTTCGTCAAGCAAAAATTTATGTTTTCTTGCACCATGAATTCGTGGATCTTTCTATCCAACCACTTCTCAATTTCTTTCTTTGGTGGATTCCAGTGATGCGACATCACAAATCTCTTTATGCACATCCCAATCCCAGCAACAGAACCATTTGTTGGATTAGTTGGTCCTAACTTAGGTTCAGAGTGAGTTGCGCCAAATGAATCCCTACACTACTGGCCCTTTCAACATCAATCCATGCAGTGCAGACTGAAGTCCCACCCAAAGCAATATGGGGGGAGGGTGTTCGAACCAAGTTTCTGCACCCAATGATCAGCGTGATGTCATTTTGTTCCCTAAATTTGCCTTCGTATAGATCAATAAGCCCTTATGTATTATCGATACAACTTGCTTTAACCAGCCTCTAGACCTTCGCAAAGGTCTACGACTGTCTTTCGTGGACCTTGAACAGGCTAATCAACTACTTACACACACCAAAGATAGTTCTTAACCTAGTGATTACCCCAATCAGTTTAAGTGTTCGATAACTTCCACATACAACATGAAAATATTCACATAAATAATTGACAGTAATTGCAATCATATAACAGTATAAATTGTGTAAGATCTCGCATCAATACATCATTATTTCATAAGCCCAACATTCATCACAACATAAAGCGCATTCATTCATAACATAAGTAAATAGGAAAAACAAAGAATTTATGCAATAATCTTCCTTGTTAATACTCAGTTCAGCTTACAGACTCAAGAATTCCCTGTGCACTTAGCTACGGGGGGGTTCGCGCACTCAAATGTGGACTCTACTGTAGGCCTTTGCGCACACAATTGCAGAGCCTTCCTTCTACTCTAAGACTCCTACACTTTTTCTTATACTGACCCATTACATTCATCCTCTTTCCTCTCTCTTCTTAGACATCATAAGACGCACTGACTTATACAAGCCCATGGTCCATGGACCATGGGTAGATCTTCAAAAGACGACTCAACTTACATAAAAGAGGATAAAACCCTTTTTGACTCTTTAATTATCTACGCACTCCATGACCACAACTTGCGGTAACTTTACATTTTTATACAAAAAAAACTTGGGCTTTTGCCCCAAAAGTGATCCTAGGGGACCCCATCCCTCATTAAAATTAACAAATAACATAAATCTTTACCATTAAAAGTTTTACGAGGTTGTTTCCTCTAAGCGAATGATAAAAGTAAATGACACTAATTGTGAAAATTATTACAATGACTATGGGTGTTACAAAAGTATTACAAAGCATTGAGATATATTTTATGGTCAAGAAATAATTGAAAATTTTACAAAGACAAAACACAAAACTTACACTAGCAAAGAATTGTTTGCATGCTAACAACAAAAAATTAACAAAAACCATGTAATATAATGATATTTAAATGATGGGTAAAAATAAAAATCAAACATCATGTGAAGGGAAATTTTAAAAGGAAATTCATCATAAAAAAAAATAAAAAAATAAAAAAAAAAATCCTTGATGGGTATGAGTGCTCATCAAATTTATACAATTCCAATACACAATTTGAGATATACGAATACTTTTTTATTTATATTTTTTTCTTTTTTAAAATAAATTAAATATAATTTATATATAATAATTTTATCATTGGGCCTATTAATATCCTATCATTTTATAATTTTAAAAAATGTTATAAAATAATTTTTGATTTAAAAGGAACAAAATATATTTTTATCATAATCGAATTTGAGATTGTGCACCATGGTTTGAATAAGAATAATGGATCAGGGACTAGGGCTCAATGCATAGTCACAAAGCCCTATCCAACTACACAAGATATGCATAGGAATTCATTGACATGCTAGTGCCATATGGTCCCCATTTGAGAATTCGAAAACTTAAATCATTATAGGGTCCCTTAAATGCTTTCAAGTTGAGTGGTAAGGACTTATGCTATACAATTTTTTTAAGAGCTCATGGTCAGCCCATGGCGTAATACATAACCACATAAGTTATGCATATAAAGTGTGATGGTATATTTAATTACCTCATTGTTTGACAACATTAGTTATTGAAAAATGCAGCAAGAAAGTCTCAATTTGATTTTGCCTTGGTCAAATTGAGAAAATTCGAATTTCCACATCACCAAACAACTTGGATGTAGTTAACTTGTGTGACATGGATTTTTTCTCTCATTTAACTCAATAAATTCAAGTTAGGGGAGTTGAATTTGAGTTAATCATGTGTGATTTCTAATTTGTAGCAATCAAGTTCAATTATTTCAAGTTGCTCTTAGTTAAACTAGTTGTAACTGTTGGAGGAACTAGTGGAAGGATAATTGTGCAGTAGGACAACAATATAACTTAGTGATCATCCAATTAATTGATTAATCAACCCAAAATAGTTAGTTCATGCAGATAATTAGAGTTCCCCAACTGTGGTTGAGATTCCAAGGAAGTGTAACATCAATTGCGGACTAGTCTTGAGTGTACAGATGTTTCATGCAATCAGATGATCAACCTTGGGAATTGCACAAGAATTTTAGAGGAAATTCCTAAATAATAGGGGCCTAATTTCCCCAGGAATTGTGCGAGGAAATAGGGGCTTAAGGAAAGGAAAAAATTGACTAAGTCTAGGTCATAGCTTCTCAGTGAGCATAAAGATAGGTTATTCACTTGCAGGTTGAGCTCAAATTGATCTAGAAATAATAATAGATCTCTATTCATCACATTAATGAAATAAGGAAAAGGGATTTTTATTTAGATTAAAAATTTAGATTAAAAATTCACAAGAAGTTGAAATTATACACCATAATTTCTACGTGGTATCAAAGAAAGATTCACATTAGAAAAAGCATTTTGACATTGTTTCTAAGGAGGATCAAATTTGCAGTTTAGTGTAGCAGGATCTCTTCAAAGTTGGGAATATTACCTTCAACAAGATGAGAGTAGAGTATGCCTTGGAAAGAATCTCTAATTTCATTGCATGGACTGATCACATGGAGGCAATGTTGGATGAAAATGGATTCCTAGAATATGTCAAGACAAACATTGTAAAACCAAAGGCCTCTGATGCACATAACCTATCCCAATGGAAGAAATATGTAGCCAAGGCGAGGAGAATAATCTTTAATGGAGTATGAGACCACATTGTCTCAAATATCCATGGGAAAGAAACTCCTTTTCCAATGTGGAAATCATTGACAAAATTTTTCAAGAATAGAAGCGACCACAGGAAATTCACGCTTAAGGATAAAGTTCAAAATATCAAGATTCAGAAGAATGACACTATTCTGTAGTATCTGAGCAGGTTCACACAATTTCGTGATGAACTTGGCAAGCTTGGTGTAAATGTTGAAAAAGATGAATTGGTAAGCCAAGCTCTTCTAGGCCTTATCAAAAGATGGCATAGCTACCAAGACTTAGTGAATAGGAGGGAGAAGTTATTGAATTGGGAATGTTGATGGTCCGATTTGGTACAAGAGGAGATAAGGCGGAACACTAGATATGAGACTTCATCCAAGGGAGAGGATGAAGAAAAATTTGCACTGGTTGGAAAGGGAAAGAAGGGAAGAGGGAAGAAATATCAAATTCAACCAAAATCCAGCTAAGGGGGCAAGAAGAAAGACTTGTCCAAAATTAAATGCTTCAACTATCATTAATTTGGGCACTATGCCATGAAGTGCCCACATAAAAAGTCAGGAAAGAAGACCTAAGGAGGAGCAGTAGGTGAGGATTTGGCTTCATAGTTCAAGCATGACTTCACCCTTATATCATTGGTTGGGCATGGAATCCCCCCACAACATGTTTTGGGGCTCAAAGCCCAAGTTTTGCTCAAATATGTTGCAATACTCCGCAAATTTTGGGCACAGAGCGCGTAATGTATGTTGAGTCTTAGGGTTGTCTACCCTAAGTGTTGTAATGTAATGTAATGTCATGTCGGCCTGCCCATGGTATGCGAACCATGGGATTGTATAAATAGAGCGAGGCTCTAAGTTGTAAAGAGAATAAGTTTTTGGAGATGGATTAATGAGAATGATGTAGTATCGAAGAAGTCTAAGTGTCTTGGGTCATAGTAATAGGAAGAGGCTCTGCAGTTGAGTGTGCAGAGGCCTAGTAGAGTCTACAGCTGAGTGCGTAGGGAAAATTTGAGTCTATAACCCAAGAAGAGGAATAATAAAGAGAATTTTAATTCCAAATACCGTGTATCTATTGTTGTATTACTTTCTATGCATTTATACCATTTTGTTTATCACACTCACTTATAATACTAAACACGGTTAAGTATAATTGGGCTCATACAGATAAGTTAAGTAATCGGGTAATATTGGGTTAACTGTAAGGACTTGGGTAATAACACGAATCATGCCTCGAACAGGACTGTGCAAAGGCAGCATTGCAGGCTGCGAGGTACTGATAGGTGCGCGTAGCAACATGACGCAAGGTCAATTTGTGGACCATTAAAAATCATCAAACATCTGTAAGGTGCAGAAACCTAGTTCTAGCACCCTCCCATACTACTTTGGGTGAGACCTCAGTCCGCACTCTGCGGACTGTTGCCAAAAGGGCCAGTAGTACCGGGATTTGTTCGACTAAATCATCTCTGAACCTGGGTTAGGCCAACACAAGCCAACAAATGGTTCCGTTGTCGGGACCGTGATCTGCAAAAGGGATGTTTGATGTCGTGTCACTTGAATCCAATGAAGAAAGAAATTGAAGAGTGGTTGGACAAGAAGATTCACGAGTTCGCGACGCAAGAAAACAGGAATTTGCGAGTATCGAAGGAATAGTGGTTGGAGCGCTACTTATATATGGAAATCCATGAAATTTTCTTTGCATCCTTTCCTTCTGAGCTATATGAGTGGATCGCGAAGCTAGAAGATAGTCAATGAAGGTGTAGTCTTGACAAACCAATCGTGTGGACTCCATAATTAGTGTGCATACTAGAAGCATCAGGAGATAAGATCGCACAAGCTGTGGATTATTGGCTCAACCGAATTATAGGAGGATTTATCGCTGAGTTCGCGGTAGATATGACCGTCAACTAAAGTGAGGCAGAGCAACACTTCCTCAAAGGGCCGCGAGGTAAGTATATTAAATCTTTGAACAATTAGATTAAGATGCTATTGTGTGAAAGGAGGGTTATGCGAATAAATTAATGTTTGGGGCTACATGAAGTGGGAAGATCTACAGAAGCAGAGGTAGTGAAGAATTAGAAACGAGTCCCTTAATTTCACCCTTGTAGGGAAGTGAGGAAGATCTCACGAAAGTTTCTCCAAGAAGCATGGTCAGTTTGATAAGGCAACAAATTCCGTGCTTACCACCTCCACTTATACCGCCACCCATCTCACCCCCCTCTCCTCCATCTCCACAAACCCCACCTCCGCCACCACCACAGCTCAGTATAGCGAGTGTGATCAAACTACCGGTATTCAAGGGAGTAGGGAATGAAGATCTAGACCAATTCTGGTTCATAGTAAGGGCAATATGGAAAGCATAAGGAGTCGTGGATGATAATATCAAAAAGGCTATGCTGGTTAGTGTGCTGCAGGATCACGCATTCTAATGATCATCTAAACGTAGGAATCGTAGAAATCCAGACTGCGCTGAATAGGGAATTTAGCAGGCTAAAGTCAGAAACACAATCAATCATCAGGTTTAAGGAGATTGCGGTGCTCCTAGGTGACACCCCTTGGAATCTGGACCAAATACTGAGGGGTATGATTCACGAAGCCAATATGACTTTGACGGATGGAAAACACTGCACATGGTTTGTAGCTTCACTAACACTGCATCTAAGGATGACACTGTCATAGCAAAAACTTTCCACCCAGGCCGAAGCTTTGGAGATGGCAATGAGATTGCATGAGACCCCTATACAAGACCCTGGTCTGGGAGTCCAACAAATCCATGCGCAACTACAAAATCTATGTCTAGAGATGCAAATTTTGAAACAAGACAGGACACCTTGGAAAGAGGCATGCGAGGAGGTATGGCGCATAAAATGCAAAGGACAAGGGCATGAAAAGGACCACTATCCAGTGTTCGCGAATTACTTGGCGGGAGGAGGGTTGATGCCGTTAAGACCTAAGGTGCAAGCAACACCCAACATGACACCTGCACTATGGTGCGTGATCTATCAGATAGGAGGAAGACACACTACGGATAATTTTCATCTATTGCAGAAGTATACACAGATGTCCCAACAATTATTTTGTAATTTCTGTAGGTCAATAGGACATGATGAACGCACCTACAGAAGCTATGAACTAATGATGGATCAGACTCCTACCTACAGGGTGTAGACCAAAATGTGAGCCCTTGACCCAAACGCAAGAATTACGTGCACTGGATTTCAGGGGCATAGTCGAAGTCGAGGTGGAATGGGACCAGGAAGGGGTCACAAACAACTAATCTGTTACAATTGCGGAGGGCTAATGGCACTATGCCCGCGATTGTACAAACCTGACAAGGACATCATATTTGTACTGTACTCAGTTTGATCATGAGGTAGAACACTGCCTTTTGTTGATAGCGAGGATGTGTGAAAAAGGGGTACTCCAGCCCCCTTCAACTTAGAATTTGCAGATGATGAGGTCTGAATTGTGCGAAGAAGACCTGAACGTAAACATGATGCTCAGGAGTGGTATGACCACTGGTGATGATAAAGGTAAGTAGTTAGAAGAAAGTGTGTGGGTTTGCAAGGCTCCTACAAAGGAACCCGAATTTGATTTACAATGCGTGAAGGAGACATTCATGGAAGCTAAGAAGAGCTTCACAAAGGCCTCCACTTCAGGTAGTAAGGATCAACTAGAACCAGGGATGGATCCTTCAATGCTCACTACCTTTCTGGAGACATGCATGAAACTGCTACGCAACAGTAAGGTAGTGAAAGGACTACAGGAACTTATCACTAGGTGCACGGGGTCAAGAGAACCGAGCGCGGTCCAGAAACTTGGAAAGCATGCATTGCACACAGGAAGGGAAATGAGGTTGACTGTGCAAATCAGCGAGTATGAAATGGATCAGGTAATCCTGGATCTCGAATCAGACATGAATGTACTACCAAAAAAAACATGAGAACAAATGGGCAGACCCCCACTACAGTGGTCTCCTATTCAGTTATGAATGATGAACCAACAAAAGGTCTTGCCCATGGGAAGATTGCAAGGGGTAACAGTACATATTGAAGGTGCGAGCGCACAGGCAGATTTTTAAGTGATAGATATTGTCAATGACAGTAATCCATATCCCGTGATACTAGGAATAGACTAGGCCACCGATATGAACGGTGTCATAAATCTGAAGAAGCACAAAATGATTTTTGAAAAAAAATCACTATGTGTAGTAGTACCACTAGATCCAGCCGAAGGAGCACGATACATTGAACCGGTGCACAATGATGATAGTGATGACGATCTTGATTGCATCTACAAAATAACCGTGCAAGAATAGGATTGGGTGAATCTGACTGCAGATGGAAGAATTTTGTGGTGGCGCGAAAGCTCCTACACTTCAGATTCAGACGAAGAAATAGAGCGATGGAAGATCGGATGCACGAAGTAACAATGCTTAATTACAACATGATGGTTAGATCTGTTAGAAAATTATATATTACAGAGCAATGGAACACATAGAATATTGCAAAAATATAAACATAGAAAACACATAAAACCAGAGAGACACAGATATACGTGGTTCACCCAGTTTGGGCTATGTCCACCCTGAACAACCAGTCCTTCCTTTCTATTATCTAGCAAAAATGAAGAGACACAACCTACAGTATATCCGCTGTAATATCCTCTGTTATCTCTCACAGTCTCACCTCTCTATTTCTCACTGAGAGAATACACATCTATATCACAGCCTCAATACAATGCCCTCATACATAGAGAGGGGTTGCCTTCTAGGGAAAAAAACCTTAAACTAAACATAAACTCTACCGTCAGATCATCCGCCTAATGAACAGCCCAGATTGACTAGAAATTACTATACTTTTATAAGGCAATTTTACATCTGTTTTTAGCTTCGGGGGAGCTGCCCCCGAAACCCCCGCCAAGAGACCGTTGGCCCTCGGACCCCCCAACCAGGGGGGGATCAGCCCCCTCGAACCCCCACAGGGGGGACAGTACCCCCCGCACCCCCCGGCATGGAGCGGTGTACAAACTTCCTGGGATATACATCCAGCTGAAACAAAGACCTCTAAACAATCATGCTCCATACTCAACAATCTCCCACTTGGAGAATGATTGTAGCAACTCCACTACTGCTTCATTTGCTGGAAAATGACTCCTCTTTGGACCTGGCTGTTTCTCATCTTCATCATCATCCTTGAATACCAATTGAAACTGAGCATATTCTCAGTTTCTCCCTGGTTACAACTTTTTTTAGCATATCTGCAGGATTCTGGCTAGTGTGTATCTTTTCCAGCTTCAACTCTCCATCTTCCAACACTGATCACATGAAATGGTACTTGAGTGGTATGTGTATAGTCCTGGAATGAAATGCTAAGTTCTTTGCAAGATGAATGGCACTTTGGCTATCACTGTATAACGTGCCCATATCATGCTCCTTACCCAATTCACCCATAAACCTTTGTAA
>APFE030535131.1:31072-44980 GCA_000404065.3 Pinus taeda | reverse complement strand
AATGCTGCATCTGCTCCTTTGGAAGTTAAAGCATTAACATAGTTAGAAATACCATTGCATAAATACAATGTACCAACCTTTTCACCTTTTGCTATTACCAGGGATCCTTTGGTGACCTTCCAAGCTTTATCTGTGAAAGTTGTCACAGAACCTTCACCGCCTAACCGCCCTATTGAGATCAGATTTTTCTTCAGATTTGGAACATGCCTTACCTCCTTTAGTAGCCATTGGTTTCCATTCTACTTTTTTACAAGAACCTTACCCATTCCAACAATTTTACAGGGTTTATCATCACCCAAACAGACTTGTCCAAAATCTCCTTGAACATTGTCATGAAAATATTTCTTATCAATTGCGGTATGGAATGAAGCCCCTGAATCTACCACCCAGGAATCAGTAATATTTTTGAAAGAAAGAATCAAAGCATCTTGTAACACTTCACCTGTCACATTTGCTTCATGATTGTTTTCTTGTTGTGCATCTCCTTCTTTTCCCTTCCGAGATCTATAGTCTTTCTTAAGGTGTCCTTTCTTTTCGCATTTCCAGCACACTATCCCCAATCTGGACTTGGATCTGCCTTTCCTTGATTTACTGTGATATCCTAAGCTCTTTCCTCTTTCCATTTTTCTTCCTCTAGACTTTGCACTCAAAGCATTACCCGATGTCTCACCAAAGCTTTTCCATCACATTTCCTCGCTAAGGATAGCATCGACAACATCATCAAACTTTAAAGTACTAGATCTAGAAACAAAGTTACTAATGGCCATTACTAAACCATTCCAACTTTTTGGAAATGAGCACAAGAATAACAAAGCTCTAACTTCATCATCAAAGTTTACCCCTATAGAACATAACCGACTTGTAACAGTATTAAAATCATTTAAATGGTCGGAAACAGATCCACCTTCCAACATCTTCATATTAAATAACCGTTTCATAAGAAATACCTTGTTTGAGGCCGAGGGTTTTTCATATAGTTTCTCCAACGCCCTAATCAAACCCTATGTCGTTGTTTCCTTCGAAATGTTGAAGGTGACCAATGCTGCGAGGCATAATCGTACTGTTCCGAGTGCCTTTCTATCGAGTAGGTTCCATTCTTCATCTGTCATACCTGTCGGCATCTTTGTTTTTCCGCCCAATGGTAGGTACAGATATTTATAATACAGATAATCTTCCATCTGATTCTTCCACAGTGAGAAGTTTTGGCAATTAAATTTCTCGACCCTAAACTTACCATCTTCCACAATTGCTCCCACTCAAACTAGGAACCCTTCTTTCTTGCGAGTTTATCAGCCAAATAGACCTTTGGCTCTAATACCAGTTGTTAGAAAATCATATATTACAGAGCAATGGAACACATAGAATATTGCATAAATATAAACACAGAAAACGCATAAAACCAGAGAGACACAGATATACTGGGTTCACCCAGTTTGGGCTATGTCCACCCCGAATAGTCAGTCCTTCCTTTCTATTATCTAGCAAAAATGAAGAGACACAACCTACACCAGATCCGCTATAATATCCTCTGTTTTCTCTCACAGTCTCACCTCTCTGTTTCTCGCTCAGAGAATACACATCTATATCACAGCCTCAATACAATGCCCTCATACATAGAGAGGGGTTGCCTTCTAGGGAAAAAAACCCTAAACTAAACATAAGTTCTACCTTCATATCGTCCGCCTAATGAATGACCTAGATTGACTAGAAATTACTATACTTTTACAAGGCAATTTTACATATGTTTTTAGCTTCGAGGGCGCTACCCCCGAAACCCTTGCCGGGGGACCGCTGGCCCCCAGACCCCCAAGCTGGGGGGGGATCAGTCCCCCCGCACCCCCCCACGTGGAGGGGTGTACAAAATTCCTGGGGTATGCATCTGGCTAAAACAAAGACCTCTAAACAATCATGCTCCATACTCAACAAGATCATTGCGCTACATGATAGCAGAGGCAAGGGATTTGCTTACATATGATGGTTGACAGTAGTGGATGACTTCCTAAACAAATTTGAAAGCGCAGTACCAAAACAGCAGTAGTTCCAAAATAACAGCAGTTCGATGCTCTAAAATGGGCATTGTGCACAACACCCGCAAGATGGTGGGGTACACATCAGGGAAGTTTTGAGGACTGGCGCGGATGCAGAAGAATGATGCGCCTACGGTTTCTGAAACCATAGATATGGCTAGTAGACAAACATGATGGATGAGATGATCCACACACACACCTTGTGAAATGGACAAAGGTCTACGGGGAAGAGCCACAGCCTGAATGGGTACATTTATCCGATCATACCCTAGATGTCATACCCATGAATTGGTATACTGAGACAGAGCTCCACCACGCTACGAGCGAATGGGATGTATTGCATGAGGGATTTTTGTTAACTTTCACATTTGAAGATCATTGGTCAGATATTGTTGATGATGCACTACAGGTAGTAAAAGTAGCTATCTTCAAAATACCCCAGGAGTCAATGGAAGTACTTCAGCCAGAATGGACAACACAGTTGAGTTGCGTGCTAGAGTGTTACATAAAAGTTGAGGAGGGTGATGAGGACCCACGAAACATTAACATTTTAGAAACTGAAGGTTGTCACGAGATTTGAGGACCATCACTTCAAGACCCTGACATCACTGTGCCGCTAAAGACAAAGCAGGTAAACATTGGAATGGAGGCGAAGCCGAAGTATGCAACGCTTGGGGATTATTGGGACGATGCCATGGTGGATAAGGTCGCTGAGTTACTCCACGAATACCAAGACTTGTTCCCGACCAAAATTATGGACTTAAAAGGGATCGTTGGTGACTTAGGGATGATGAAGATCACCTTGAAATCCAATGTGAAGCCAGTTAAGTAGCAGCCTTACCACTTAAATCCGAAGCATAAAGAAAATGTCCGCAACGAATTAGAAAAAATGCTCACAACCGAAATTATTGAACCAGTGGAAGAATCCGACCTGGTGAGTCCTATGGTAGTACAAGAGAAAAAACAGAAGGGTGAAATAAGAATATGCGTGGACCTCAGGAAGCTGAACGATGACTATGTACATGATCCATTCCTGACACCATTCAATACACCGTTATGTCGTTTGGACTAAAGAATGCGCCAAATATATTTTTACGCATCGTTGTGGCTGCATTCAAAGAATACATCCACAATTTCTTGGAGGCCTATCTGGATGATTGGACTGTCTTTGGATTAGTTAAGCACCATGTAGCAAGCTTACGCTTGATGCTGGATACTTGTCGCCGGCACCAGATTGCGTTGAACCTTAAGAAGTGCACATTCCTCGTTCCCTTTGGAAACCTACTGGGACATGTGGTCTGCAAATAAGGACTGATAGTGGACCCTGCGAAGATTTTCGTTATTCTAAATTTGGAAGCACCGCGAAGTGTTAAACAACTGCATGCTACTTTGGGACACAATGGATACTATAGGAAGTTCATCAAAAGTTATGCCCAAATAACAACATCGATGGAAAATCTATTGAAAAAGGATGTTACATATTGCTGGAATGATGATTGCATGAAGATTTGAATGTCCTAAAGGGGAAATTGGCCTCCGCTCCAATCCTGATCTTTCCAAAATGGGATGTGGAATTTCATGTACATGTTGATGCATCGTGTATTGCACTGGGAGATGTACTCACACAGGAGGGCGTGGAGGGTGTGGACCACCCGATCGCATTTGCAAGTCGAAGATTTTCCAAAACAGAAAAGAACTATTCTACCACCGAGCGTGAGGGGTTGGCAATGGTGTACGCGCTCTAAAAACACCGACACTATTTACTCAGAGGAAATTTCAAGATGTATATAGACCATTCTGTGTTGAAATACCTGGTGAATAAGCCTGTGTTGGGGGGCCACATATGCAGATGGATCTTACTATTTCAAGAATATGATTTTGAGGTCATAGTCAAGCCGGGACACCTAAACGCAGCATCAAATCACTTGTCACAAATTGAGACGGGCGAGGAACCAACGAATTTGGAGGAGGGACTACCTAATGCACAACTCTTTGTAGTGCGCATCGCGGATGGACACTTCAAAGATATAATCCATTTTCTAACAACAGGGACTGTGCCAAAGGAATACTTAGTCCAACAAAAGAAGGAACTGGTGGTGTGCACGACGGACTTTTCTGTCATTGCAGGGCACCTCTACAAAATGGGCAATGATGAGATATTGCAAAGATATGTACCTGAATTTGAATGAGGTCAGATCCTCACGGAAGCACATGGGGGCACTGTAGGAGGACACTATGTAGGACGCACAACCGCACAGAAGATTATTCATGCAGGGTTATGGTGGCCAACCCTACACCAGGATTCAAAAGCGCACTGTATGCCTACGATATATGTCAAAGGACTGGGAAACCATGACGAAGGGATGAGATGCCATTAAATCCACAAATGGAACTAGAGTCATTTAAAAAATGGGAAATCAACTTTGTGGGACTGATTAAACCCTAGGGAAAGATAGGTGTGTGCTACATCATCACCGCAACAGAGTACTTGACATGATGGGCGGAAGCACAACTGATCAAAGACTGCACGACCACTACGGCTATGAAATTTTTGTTCGAAAACGTGTTGACACAATTTGGTTGTCCGAAAATATTAATGAGTGATTGTGGAATACATTTCCTAAATGAAACCATCAACACACTCACAGAAGAGTTCCAGGTGTATCATCAGAAAAGTACACCGTACCACCCACAAGCTAATGGGATAGTAGATGCATTCAACAAAATACTAGAGATTGCGTTGACCAAAGTATGTAACGCATAGTGAAATGACTAGGACCTGTGCATACCTACTGCATTATGGGCTTACAGGACAACGTGCAAGAAATTATCAGGACAAACACCTTTCCGGTTAGTTTATGGCATAGAAGCTGTCATGCCGATGGAATACATTGTACCTAGTCTGCAAATAACAATGCTCATAGGCATGACGGACCGTGAAGCTTTGGAAGAAAGGCTCTCACAATTAGAAGAACTCGAGGAAGAATGGTTTCTAGCTAGATTTCATCAGCAGGTACAAAATAGCGTGAGAATGCCTGGCATGACTACCATATCAAGTTGCACACCTTCAAGGTAAACAACTTAGTGCTGCTATATGATAGTAAGTTTGAAAAATTTCCGGGAAAATTCAGAATGCACTGGCTGGGACCATACGTGGTTAAGGAGGTCATAGATGGAGGCGCAATCTAGCTAGTCAAACTAAATGGAGAACCCTTCCCAGGAAAAGTAAATGATAGTCACTTAAAGCCCTACACGGGTGGGCCAACTATCTGACTAACCGGTTGAAGCATAATCTGCACGACCCGAAGAGCCAGACAAGGGCATAGGACTATAAACACACGCAGCAAATTTCGGTACCAAGGTAATGAAACAATTCAAACACAACTGATTTAGAAGCAAGGATACAAGTACAGATGTAACGCAACATGCCAGAAACAGAGGGCTCAGAAGACAGAATGCAGTAGGTGTAGCAGGCAGCAACTCAGTGTGTTGCCGACATTTAGGCCATTCAGGACTAATTGGAGGGACTCCACGCCAAGATCGTCGTGCCAATAGAGTGACTCGAGGGTGAGTCATGATGTTTGTGTTGGGGGCCTACGGGCGCGGAGCGTGAAATGTATGTTGAGTCATAGGGTTGCCTGCCTTAAGTGTTGTAATGTAATGTAATGTCATGTTGGCCTACCCATGGTCTGTAGACCATGGGATTGTATAAATAGAGTGAGGCTCTAAGTTGTGAAGAGAATATGTTTTTGGATATGGATTAATGAGAATGATCTAGTAGCGAAGAATTCTAAGTGTCTTAGGTCATAGTAGTAGGAAGAGGCTCTGCCGCTGAGTGCGCGGAGGCCTAGTAGAGTCCGTAGCAAGTGCACGGACCCCTGCAGCTGAGTGTGTAGGGCGATGTTGAGTCTATAACCCAAGAAGAGGAATAATAAAGAGAATTTTAATTCCAAATACTGTGTATCTATTGTTGTATTACTTTCTATGCATTTATACCATTTTGTTTATCGCACACACTTATAATAATAAAAATGATTAAGTATAATTGGGCTCACATAGATAAGTTAAGTAATCGGGTAATATTGGGTTAACTTTAAGGACTCGGGTAATAACACGGATCACGCCTCGAACAGGACTATGCAAAGGCAGCATTGCAGGTTACGAGGTACTGATAGGTGTGCATAGCGACGTGCACACAAGGTCAATCTACGAACCACTAAAAATCATCAGACATCTCTAGGGTGCGGAAAATTGGTTCTAGCACCCTCCCATACTACTTTGGGTGAGACCTCAGTCCACACTCCATGGACTGTTGCCGAAAGGGCCAATAGTACTAGGATTTGTTTAGCTAAATCATCTCTGAACTTGGGTCAGGCCCACACAAGCCAACCTCATGCATGGAAAGCACAATGATGAGGAGTGTGTGATACTTGGACTCAGGTGCATCGTTCCATATGAGAGGGTGTATAGAGTTTTACAGTGATATGGAGGAGAAATATCTCCAAACTCACATTGAGTTGGGAATCCCTCTCAGACTCAACGATGTCATGTTCGTTCTAGGCCTAAAGAAAATCTCATCTTTGTTGCAGTTTTGGAAGACTGTGGTTATGATGCAATCTTTAGTAAAGGGAAAGAATTCTTGAGACACATAGCCACATGATAGGTGAAAGATCGGGGTTCGTGTGAAGAACCTGTATAAGCTAGATGTGGAAGACTATGCTACATTAAGCAGTAAAGCAAAGAAAGTGCAGAGTCACGCTGTCGATGAACTTTGTCACAAAAGACTTCGCCATTTGCATGATGGTGCCTTGAATATTATCCAGTGAATAATCACTGACCTCCTTAAAGGAGAACATGAGAAGAAGGATGTATTCAAAGGATGTACCTTGGGGAAGTATGTAAAATCCACATTCCATGATCGAGACAGTAAATCACATCACAGTCACGGAAAGGATGCACTCTAATATATGTGGATCTTTATTGATAGCCTCCACTACGAGAAACACATATTTTGTCATTTTTATTGATGACTTATCAAGGAAGTGTTGGATCTTCTTCATGGGAAAGAAAGATGAGACATTCTCCAAGTTTGTAGATTTCAAGGCACTAGTTGAGAAATAAACTAACAAGAAGGTGAAGGCTCTCAAGATTGATAATGGAGGTGTGTATGTTTCAAATGAATTCAAGAATTGATGTTTTAAATAAGGCATTCAAAGAGAGCTGAAAACGCCCCACAACCCACAACAGAATGGGTTGGCTGAGAGGAAGAAATAGAACCAGAACATTATGGGAGAAATGAGATCTATGTTACATGACCAAGGCTTACCACTGCATTTGTGTGTATATGCATGTAATACAAAATTATATTTGTAGAATTGGGTTCCTCATCAAATTATTATTATGATTACACAAGAGGAGGCCTTCTCGGGGATAAATATGGATGTGTCATGCTTCCATATTTTTGGAGCCTATTTTTACTACCATGTCTCCAAAGAATCAAGGAGGAAGATTGAGCCGAAAAGAGAGTTGGGGGTATTTGTAGGTTACATAGGAACTCCTCACGACCATCGTGTGTACTTACCCTCCCTATGAATGATAATTTTGTGAAGGGATGTAAAGTTTGATGAGGAGAAAGAAATGTGGTGCTATCTTAAGAGGGAGCTTTAGATCCCACTAGAAGAGGAGATTTTAGCTCCAAAAGAGGAGCCTTAGAAAGTTGTCGAGAACCAAAACCATCTAAAGAAGAAAGAAAAAGAACCAGGGAAGTTTATAGACTAGCGCAGTGTTGTCACTTACAGCAAAATGTATTTCCAGTTGTCCAAAGAGTAAATGAGAAGATACGTTTGTAGTCACTTTCCAAGAATTAAAGGGACTCAAAGCGGAAATCAAACCATCTCCATTGAAAATTTCTCTGAAAAAGCTTTCCAACGATATGTGGATGTCCAAAAATGGACTCCTGGATCAAAAGATATAGTCTGGTGAAGATCAAGGATTGAAGCCTTAGGAAGGAATATCAGAAGTCCGATATATTGGAGATTGCATATCGGAGGTCCAAAGATATTGGTGATCACAACATTAGAGCATAAGCCATATCGGAGATCATAACATCAGAGCATCATCCATATTGGCAATCAAAACATCAGAGCATCAGGCATATCAGCAATTGCATATCGAAGGTTAGGCATATCGGTGCATTGCATATTGGAGGTCTTGAATATTGGAGCATCGACACATCAAAATGTTAGTGAATTAGAGATTTATAACTTCTTAAGGTGAAAAACTTAAAAAAATTGCGATATGCATAGTGTGCCGATAGTGTTAAAAACCATCAAGAATGCCAACAAAGGATTTCATCACAAAAGCAAAGGTGCACGAGCCCTTTTCTCTCTCCTCTAGTAGTATATGTTGTAGCATATGATTGGTCCCAATAAGCTATAGTGGCATTTGATGTCAATATGACGTGGCAGTACAGAAGGACACGTGGCAAGTAGTTTTAGCGTTTTGAGGTGGCCTAAGGGGAAAAATCTGGGTGACAAATGTCACCACTTATGAGGTGCCACGTGGAACGATGATGTCATATCTGAGGTTAGCGTATCGGAGGTTGAGGATGTCGGCAATTTGTAGCACTTGATTCTTGAAAAGTTCCGATAAGGGGGCTCCGATATTGGGCTGGAACCACGGTCAAAAATAGTCAAAGAACTAAGGTCGCTAAGCACTTAAAAAGGAAAATTAACACCCGAATAGCAACAAAAATGCTCTAGGAATTCAAGGCTAACTGGCATGTCATGACCCTCGGTCGTATGGTGAGAAATGCGAGAAGGGATGAGCGAAAGGAGCTCATCATATCAAAGGTTGGCAATCAAAAGATTAGAATGTTGCACCACTGTGAAGATTGTGATATGCAATTTCTCCGATAAGAACGATACAGAGAGTTAAAGCTATATAGGTCGACATCTAAAAGATTAAATGCGGGAGTAGAGGAATTGATCTCAGGAGTAATGGCGACTATCAAAGATTGTTGGGTCAAGGCAGCAAGGACCACGATCCACAGGAAAGAATGTTGGGTCTTCCTTGAAGTGGTACAAGCCATCTTTTTTCTCTGACGCATGTATTCAATGAGTAAATGGAGGTATGGGACTCAGGAAGTAATGTGCAGGTCACCCGAGAATTAATTTCTCAGCATGGAGCTCCACACAGTTAGGAAATGAAAGACTTCCAGGTCAATCTCTGTTTTTGCACTATGGAAAGCAACCGACAGTTGATCACTACCATCTCCAGAGAGTGGGGAATTCTAGTTAAGGCGAAAGCAATAGGTGACTAGAATGAACAACTAAAGAGGAACATCATGGAAAAGGCATGGCCTGATACAAGGCCATCATAGGAATGGGAGGGAGATATTTTCTTTAACCATCATTCAATTTTCTTTATGCCTATTATTCTATAATTTTTTCATTTTCAAGAACAAAATAAAATTTGATTATAATCATTTTGGGTAGCAAAACCTTCACACACTGAGACATCTAGAGCTCGGCTGAAATATTTTGTAACTGTTGTTCAAAGCTTCCCCTCTCCTTAGAAATAGAGGGAACACATACTTAAAAGAGGTTCCCGATTTCTATATTCTAGAGGCCTGAATTCTGCTTTTGCAATTTCTGAGCTCTATTTGTAGAGACACTGGTTCCACTTTGTTTCAATTTTCATTTTCATAAGGTGCTCAGGCATATACAATTGTTAAATTTAATGGACTGGTGATTTGGACTCCATCTTCAAAGATTATTGAATCAATTCGGTTGATTCCAATCGAAGAAATGTGCAATATGTTTCCCCTTTGTATATCATTTCATGTATGTCTTTCCTCTTCTAAAATTTTGTTATGAAGCTACCGGTTTCACTCTCTCATGGTTGTATGTATGCTACTAAGTAGTGAGAAGTACTTGTGTAAAAAAAAATTTACTTGTGTTACTTGATAGCCTGCAATACCTGTGTAATCACAAATTTACTTATGTTATTTGATAGCCTGCAATACATGTATGTAAGAAAAAATTTACCTATGCTAATTGGCAACAAATGTATTCATGAGGCATAGAGATTCAAACCTTAATTCGTGCTTCATGTTTTCTGAATTTTCACCTCCTCGCTCTTCTATATTTTTGTTGGAGTTTGTTGCTTAGGATTCTCTCTTATGTCTAGCCCTCAGCATCGATTTCCCTTCTTTCCTTCCTCCTTCTCATCTATACTACAATAAAAATGTTAAAATGTGTATTGTTGTGTGTCAACCACCAAAACCAATGCATTTCTCTTTGAGATTAAACATATCTACTAGTGTTTATTTCGATCTATGTGTTTTCTTGAGTTTACCTTGGCGAAGGGCTATTGAACCAATTACGTGGCATATGGAGTGCAGTAGAAAGCCTGTAGATAATGTTCAAAAGCCTTCCTCTCTGATTCCCTAGGCATTGGTATCCTATCAACCTAGAGGTTGTCTCTAGGAGGCTTCTATATCTTCTAAAAGGAATTGTGTGAGAGGAGATAGAAAAAGCTACAAAATGCATGAAGCAAGGGAGAATGTGGGAGCGTCTTCAAATTTGTGTAGGAAAAGGAGGTCACACAAGAGGTACATTGGCTACATGCCTCTAATGACTGAGCTTGTAGAGATTGAGTTATCCTCTTTCAATGAAGAAGTAGAGAAACCTATATAGGTTGATGCAATGGTGAAAGAGTGTGAATCCATTGTAAAGAATAATGTTTGGGAAGTCGTCCCAAAACTGGTGGATAAATAAATTATGGGTTCAAGATGGATCTTCAAGGTTAAACATGTAGCATATGGAAGCATAGAGAAGTATAAGGCCAAATTTTTGGCCAAAGGATTCTCTCAAGTTAAGGGAATTGACTATGAGGAAACATTTTCTCTCGTAGCAAGGTATTCATCCATTAGGGATATTCTTTCTTTGGTTTCATAGATGGGGTGGAATATCCACCAGATGGATGTAAAAAAGAAACATTTCTCAATGGATTTATTGAGGATGAGGTGTACATCAAGCAACCAAAAGGTTTTGAGACATTTGATCAAGAGTCTCATGTGTGCAGACTAAAGTGGGCATTGTACAACCTGAAACATGAAACCTATGCTTGGTACACCAAGATCGATCATTATCTGACTGGTTTGGGCTTCATCAAAAGTGAAGCAGATGCAAGAATCTATCACATCTTGGTAGAAGATAAATTTCTTATTATTGTATTATATGTTAATGATTTAATTTTAACTAATGATGAGTAGCTGACCAGATCTTGAAACGAGGAATTTGCAAGGGATTTTGAAATGAAGGACATGGGTCTCATGCGCTACTTCCTCCAGTTAAAAGTATGGAAACACAATGGGGAGTTGTTTGTGTTTCAAGGCAAGTATGAAAATGAGATATTATAGATATTTTTCATGGAGAGTTGTAAACCCATGGAGACACCTCTAGCAACCAACCGTTGGAAGGAGGATACCACTTCAGGTGAAGAAGTGGATGCTACCATTTAATAGAAGCTAGTGGGTTCACTGATGTATCTTTGGAACACATGACCAAATATGTTTTAGTCATTCAACCAGCTGATCCAAACTAGGGTTAGGCCGACCAAATTATATTGTAAAGTAGCTAAGCATGTTTTATGGTACCTCAAAGGAACTACCCAATATCGATTATGGCATAAATGGATAGAGGGAGTGAATTTGTGCGCCTTCTGATATGTAGATTGGGAAGGGAGTTCATTCGATTGAAAGAGTATATTAGGTGGAATTTTCAGTGTTGGGCCCGCAGTTATTTCCTGGTATAGTCAGAAGCAAAGATCTATGGCGCTCAACTTGGCAAAAGTAGAATACATGGCTACAAGTCAAGAAACATGTTAGGTGATATGGATGTGAAAGATACTCGTGGGACTGTTTGGTAAGATGATGGATCCAACTGTGATCTATTGTGATAATCAGAGTTCATCAAGCTCTCTATGAATCATGTATTTCATGATCAATCCAAGCATATAGATATATGGTATCACCATTTATGGGGCTGTGTGAGGAGGCATATAATGTTTCTACAATACAATCCAACAAAGGAATAAGATGATGACATTTGACAAAGGCCTTGTCAAGAAGGAATCTAAAGTTCCATAGGTGCAGGATAGGGGTGGTTGATAATCCGTTTCTTGCTGAGAGGGAGTGTTGAAAAATGCATCAAGAAAGTCTAAATTTGATTTTACCTTGGTCAAATTGAGAAAATTCAAATTTCCACATCAGCATACAACTTAGATGTAATTAACTTGGGTGACATGGATTTTTTCACTTAGTTAACTCATTAAATTAGAGTTAGAGGAGTTGGAGTTTAATTAAACATGTGTGATTTCTAATTTGTAGCAATCAAGGTCAATTTTTTCCCCTTGTTTTCAGTTAAACTAGTTCTAATTGTTAGAGGAACTAGTGGAAGGTCATTTGCGCAGTAGGACAACAATCTAACTCAGTGATCATCCAGCTAACTAATCAATCATCACAAAATACCTAGTGCATGTAGATAATTAGATTTTCCTAGTTGTAATGGAGATTCCAAGGTAGTGTAGAATCAATTTAGACTAGTCTTGAGTGTACAGGCATTGCATGCATTCAAATGATAAACCTTGGGAATTATGCAATACTTTTGGAGGAAATTCCTAAATAATAGGGGCCTAATTTCCTCAGGAATTGCATAAGGAAATAGGTCTCAAGCAGAGGCGAAAATTGAATAATTCTGGGTCAGAGCTTCTCTATCAGAGGAGAGATAGGTTATTCGCTTGTAGGTTGAGCTTAGATTGAGCTAGAAATTGAAATACATCTCTATTCATTAGATTAATGCAAGTAGGCAAAGGGGTTTTTAGTAGATTTCTTTCCCCTGGAAAAATATTGTGTGCATGTGTGTTATTTCTCATTGCATGTTTGTGATTGTTGTTCTAAATTTTGAATTCAATTCCACATAGCAGTAGAGTAGGATTGTGTCTTGTGATTTAGATTAGAACTTCATAAGCAGTTGCAATTCTACAACATAATTTCTACAAAAATAACCAGAAGGATTCCACTTTGAATTGTCAACTTGGGGTCTATATGCTTGCAAGGTGTCATGCACCATATATGTAGACTCTAGGTTCTTTAATTTCACTATCTTTCTAATATGATTTTATGAAAATAAATTGCATTAACACACTTCATAAATTCAAATTTAGTTAATTTTGTCTTGGAAATTATCCATATACTTGAACACTAACTACACTAATGGGAACCTTGTTGTGACAATGAAATATCATGTATGATTTAGGAACTTCTTTCCTCTATAGATCACAGCTCTATCTCATGTATGATTTAGGCACTTCCTTTTACTATAGATCATAGATCACGTTGTTTGAAACTTTGATAAAAACGAACTATGAATTGAAAACTACATTGCGGAAAACTAAAATAATATTGCTTCCAAAATTAGAGTAACTAGCTTCCAAACAATAGTTGGAAGGATATTTGTCTATTTATTGGATTAGCCTATAAACATCAATGGACACCCTTTTTGAAAGGAGATTATATTTGCATGGTTTGGTATTTCTCTTATAGATCTCAGTATTCAATACTAATCGGTTCTCTAAAGGTTTAGGTACCATCTTTTTAGAGGTATAAATGAAGCTACAACATTTAGTTACAACAAAGTAAATGTTATGTTATAGAAATTAAACTACCACAAACATATAAATTAATTGGATAGTAAAATCTTATAAGAATCATCCATGATAAGTATCAAAATACTTCATTAGACATCTCACTTTCCTAAGATTCAAAAAATCATAAAAATTATTAAAATGATAACTTTAATTTTTATTATTATTATAA
>APFE030535131.1:0-16873 GCA_000404065.3 Pinus taeda | reverse complement strand
TTTATAATTAAACCCATGAAGAATAATTAAATAAATCACTATTTATTTAATTATCTTCTAGGAATAATTAATTAAACATTTGTTTAATTAATGTTCCTTGTCATATTTGACCCAATTATGAAAAATAAACAGAGAAATTATAAATTTTCTTATTTTTCTCTAGGAATAATTAATTAATCACTATTCCTTGCCAAGTTTGATTAAATCCTTCAGGAATAATTAAATAAATCATTAGTTGTTTATTATTCCTTAACCATATTCATGAGATGATAAATAAATGAATCATTTATTTATTTATTATTTCTAAATAAAAGTTTAAATACTTTTTCCCCCCTAAACAAATATAATAAAATATTCCAAGTGGTTATTCCTAGAATGGGGTTAATAATATTTTATTATTGCTCATTATTCGAGGATAACTCAATATTTTGTTATAAATAGAAGGGTTCCATTCATTATTCACTTTTTATTATTTTCATTGTTCCACTCACTACTGTAACTTTGATTATTATCACTGTCGTAAGCCATTTTTCTTTCAATTTTAGTGTTTCATGACTCCTTATAACTTAAATGAAAATATTTCTCCTCTCCATTGATATTGTGCCTCCAAACATTTGCAGGGCAACAAAGTGTACATGCAATCATTGATAGAGATAAATGTTCTTATAGGTCACATTGAAATCACATCATTCCTAAGTAGCATTTCTTTATTTCAAATCAACAGAGAAAATTAAATAAAAAATATTCACATCATTCCTCGATGTAATTTCTTTATTTCAAATAAGTAAAGAAAACTAAGTAAAAAATATTCTTACAACTTGAACTTCAAGTATTTGGATGGTATTATTGTAAAAGTATGCATCCAAAATGTTTTAGAAAATAAATATTAAGTTCCATATAATAAGTTAATAATTAACTTATTCTTTTTCATGTTATTTATTGAATACCACTTTATTTTTATTCAACAAATAAAATAGAAAGATAGTAATCCTCAATATTATTTATCATTAATAAATACTCAATACATTTAGTAAAAACATATATTTGATTCTTTGATTAAAATGAAGTAAAATAATATTATGAGATTTAAAAAAAAAAAAAAAAAAAAACTTTTAAGTACTTAGATGTATGTTATGATTATGGAACCACACACCAAAATATTTTTGAGAGCAAGTATAAGCACCGTGTAATTAACCAATAATTGATTTATTGTTTTTTCATATTGCTCAATAAAGATCACTTTATTTCATAAATAAAATGAAAAAACAACTATATAATGTTAATATCTACCATTAATAAACATTTCATATATTTAATAAAAAATATCTTTGATTTATATCTTTGTTTCTCTGATTAAAGTACAGTGAAAAAACATTATAGTTTTGACAAAAGAATCTAATTAATTCTAATACGAAAAGAAAGTCAAATAATGTTTCCACGTTTAAGTTTTTGATATAAAATTACGATAAACATTTTATAAAAAAACAGCTTGTCCGTGCAATTTTAATTTTGATTCCCTTTTATATAGTGTAAGAGTCTTCGTAACAATTTTTTTAATAATTTTCAAATATAATATCGAAAGCTTTGAAATTATCTTTCTAACCTGTTTATCCAAAAACTGATGTCAAATGATGGGATTGAAATCTGATTGTATGTTTAATTTTGAGGAGACTAATATAACTTTGTAGAGAAGGCATACTTTTAATTAATTCATACTTTTACATTAATTTAATTAAATTTGTAAAAAATAATGAAAGATGCTTTCCTTAAAAAGGATTGTAAAGTAATTTAATATTTTCAAATATATATTTATATTTTCTAGTGGGAATATGAGAGGAACATTATAAATAAAATCATCAATCTAATTTAAATGAAAAAATATGGAGAAATGGCTCATAACTTTGATTTATTAATAAAGTTAAATACATAAATTTCAACTCAATTATGTGTGAGCCTTTTTAGTGATTTCTTGCTCACAAAGACTTTTTATTAGCCCATAAATAGTTTTTCTTACTATAGGTCAATATCATGGATTACTAATACTATGTGCCCAAAAACATGACGAATTCAAAATATTATATATATTTTATTTTGATTTTAATTTGGCTTCACATATAACAATCTCCCACATGAGACCGAATAGAAGCTTGAGTAAATATTCTTGCTATTATTTCTATCTCCTTGCTACTAATCATTTTCAAAATGTCTTTTATCATGTTTGCAAGCGATCCAAGGTTTTGCAAAACTCCTCCTTGTCCCTTGGAAAATCTTTCTTAACATATTAACTAGATTATCCTTGATGTGTATTTTCTCCAACTACCATTATCTCTCCAACTACAATAGACCACCAACTAGCACTTATGAACCCAATGATATTTCACATCAATGCATTGTCTTAGAATGCAAGATATATCTGTATTGTTTTATTCATATCTCTCCTAATAATCATTGCATCTACAACATCTATTCGTAGAATTCTATGGCTACTACCTTTTACTATGCAGACGACCAACGCACTATTGCATTTGCAAAAATATATAGATATGCATTGGTTGAGTTTCTAGTCCACATCTCCAATCATATTTGCATTTGTATAACATTTAAGCATAACATTATGTTTACCATAATATAAACAATAATGACTAGTACCCTTGAGATATTTGAAAATCCACTTTACCACTTCTGAATGTTGTTTGTTTGGAATGCAACTATTTTTTCTCACTACTCATATTGCATGTGCAATATTTGACCAGGTACATACTTTTAGGCAATAATAACTCATTAATTATCCTTATAGACAGAGAAACATGAGTAAAAACTTATTTGTTTTATCTGTAAATTAAATCTATCATCTATTTTATCAAAATTATATATTTTAATTTGAGATTAAACATTTATAATAGTATTTTTGTAAGTCAGTTGTTTCCTCTTAGCTCAATCCAGGTGAGGTTTGAATACAAGCCACATTACAAACGAAACCCTTTCTAAAAAACATTTATAAAAGTTAACAATTTTTTTTTCCAATTTTATAATATATATATATATATATATATATATCTTAAACCTATCTAACTGAGCCGAGAGGCTTGAATTTATTTAAGAGTGCAAAATACAGTGTGTACTTTTTTTATTGTTTAAGTTATATTATGAATATATATATAGACTACATAACTTAAACTAGTAAGTCCAAAAAAAAATTGGTTCGATTTCTAAATATATATAATTAAAAAATGACCAAATTGTAAAGCACAGGGCAAACTATAAAACACTTGCAAAAGTTTAAACCATAATTTTTTTTTTCAATAGCTTTGTAAAATATATACATAATTTGTTTTTAAACAAAATATATTATATACATAATTCACCTTAAAATATTTTACATAACATTTGCATCATATTTTTATCAATACACATTAAAATGATTTTATTTTGTTATTAATATTTTTCAAGCGTACATCAATATTAATTCGTATTAAAATATTGTATTGATAGCCCATATTGAATATTTTCATCATTTCCATTTTATCAACACATTAAAATATATTTTTTGTTATTAATATTTTTTTAATGTACATCAATATTAACTTGTATTAAAATATTGTATTGATAACCCACATTGAATATTTTCATTATATACAACATTAGAATATTTCTTTTTAACATTTCTTTACTTCTAATTACGCCATGTGAAATTATATTACATCTGATAGACAATTATTTAAACATGCATAGAATATTTATTTTTGTTTTTATTATAGGAGACATTGCTTTTCTATTTAGAGAACATTTTATTTTTATTTTAAGAGTGACACGTGTCAACTTGATTTTCTATTTAGATAGTATTTTATTTTTATTTTAAGAGGTACACACGTCAACTTCAGGTTGAGCATAAACATACTTACATATCACCCTCATACCAGGTTGAAATGAAACCATAACCAAGTCGTATGGCTCATCATCCTAATTCCAATGGGGTAAACGACACTCAAATCTAAGTTCATATACTCAAGATATAGTTCGTCAAATTTCTAGTCAAATAAGGCCAAGCGGTAGTCACTAATGAGGCAACAATTTGGAGAAAGAATGGAGCATGGAAAATAGCGGTCAAAAATGGTGAATTTATAGCCTATTTAATTTTCCAACTGACCCATTAAAAAGCGCCACTAAATTTTTTACTATTACTATTAAAAACAAAAGAAATATAAAATTTAGGGTGGCGGGCCACCACCCCTGCCACCCCCCAACAGCCAACGACATTGTTTTAAATATAAATGCGGTGGGCAAGCCACCCACTGGCAAACACACCCAACTCTTCAACATACCGATGACACTTACTAGGAGGTCGACGGGGTTCAAACCTGCCTGACGGATGTGGATCAGCCAACCAATAGGCGGCCCTAGAATTCAAACAACCACGTAGCAATGCAAATTGTTGACACTATTTAAAAACATATGTCGTGTATTAAACCAATCAAAACATTTTATTGGGGCGCAATGGGTTTTGAACTCGGCCCGCCCCCACCATATTTGCCACCATTTGCCAACAAGCCAAACAACTTGGATTGTAAATTCTGCCCACGATTTTGTATATAAATCCCAACATTTTCTCATTCGAACGAAGGTGTGAAGGAATCAAGACAGATCGCAAGGTGTTTCAGGAGAAACCAAGAGTGGCCAGGCTAGAACCACGCTTAGGAGGGCACAAAAACCAAGAAAGTTTCTAAAGGAATCTTGGGATAATATTCTTGCACCAAAATTTTGAGGGAATCTAAAGATTCTTTAGATCTCTAGAGGTCACTTGCTCAGAATATGGTCAAGTTTTTAGTCGCTTGACATGATTTCATGCCACAAATCCAATGGTGATGTTCATTTCTGCATTTGAGCTTTTAATTTTTCATCCATGACAGAAATTGAAGGTATAAGGGTCATTTATGTAAAGTTCATTGTAATTTATTTTTGCTTCCATTTAATGAAAGAGGCATCTCCACTTTGACCAAGGCCTGGAGACGTAGTCCACACTGGGTGAACTCCATAATCAAATCATTTTTGTGCCCTTTATCTCATGATTGCTTTATGATTTCTGCTTCTTTTTCATGTGTTTAAGTTACTTGGTTACATTCTCTTTTATATGAAATTATGTATGCATACTTGAAGTTAAAATATCTGAATCATATATTTAGAAAGTTTGATGTTTATATACCCTTGGTTGGGTCATTGTAATGTGATGCAAGAAGAGATAAGAGTTTCAACTTGGTGGATATATATGAGAGAGATCAATGAATATAATCTTTTTATTTAAAGCAAAATCTTTTGTATTTATATGTTTTGTTTTTGTATATTTATATCTCCCCCAAACCAACAATGAGTTCCTTATGGAAATAGTTATGCTAATACTTACAACCTTCTTAAAGACTATTCACGAATCTACTAGATAAGTTAATAATGCAGTTGTAAATTGATTAGCCAAGTGTGATAGTTAAAAAATGCTTATAAACTCAAAGTCTACTTAATTATTACTATTCAACTGAGGAAGATGATGCAGGGTAAACCTGCAAACCCAGGATCTTCAACACTCTACTAATAAACACACATCTCTGCTTTCAACTGTGGCCTCAGACAAATAAAAGAATCCGCCCTTCCATGGTGCAGTATTGAATTGAACTATAAAACAAGCAATTCAAGTGCAAAACAGTCATCCGCATGCATCATTAGCAAGCATGCATCCAACGCTGTCTTCTGCACCCACGATGAGGTTACGCCTGTCTTCTCCACGCTGTCAAGTTCGCCTCTCTTAACTTCAATACCTTGAATTGATTCTTTGCAGTCTATTATGCAGCGAATGCCTTTTTCTCGACAGCGCATGGCACTTTCAATATAACACTTGCAAAAATAATGTTAGTTCTGTCCTCAGCGCAAATAGAGTATTCCTTCAGGATCCTTCAATCAACAATTAACACCAATAGAACTCTAAAATCCGCGGCCACGCATACACATATCCACATACATGGAAATACTTTAATTCTCCAACATAAGAAGACTTCCCAAATTTACGAGCGTTGACACAACCTCACGTTAACCTCTATGATATTCGCGGCTTCCTTGAGTTGGATTGTTTTTGAATCCTTCAAAATCAAGTTCGAATCTCAGGCCCTTGGTACCAAGCATAACAGCACACATTATCTGAGTATTAACCTTTCGCCGCGCCCCATCCTCATTCCGTTGTGCCACATATATAATTATACGCACAGCTATACCTTCACAAAATACATCATTTCAAACCTTCCGATAGCACCATGAAATCCTCCACGAAATATGTGGTCTCAATACTTCCTTTTCAAGAGACTTCAAAACCACCAATTGGTAAATACTGTCAATGCACGAAAACTTCCCGATGAATCAACCCATAGATACGACTTGTGCCAAGGATCTTCATCGCATACTTACGATGGGCTTGATCTACGACAGTAAAAGCTCACACTGGCAACGGTAGCTCATAACAACAACAATTTTCTCCGAGCTCGGTTGCAGCGGCTCACACTCTGAACCGTGAATGTTTTTATGTAGGCTTCACACCCAGAACTGTTAAATGTTTAACGCAGACCTCACACTCAAGCTTGCTCGAAACTATATGAAATTCTTATTTTGATGCCGACATGAATACTAGAGTGCCACAACTAAAGCTAGGCACAGCCCACGCGTATATTGTAAAAAGTTACCATTCAACGCATTAATAAACCGTTCAAATAAACTGTTCAATACACACATCTGATTTAACAGGGAATCGATAATCCATGAGGGCGCGGAGAGAAAAATATAACCATAATACTTTTGGCACGCTCCTCCCCCCTCTCTCATCCTCAATGCCTTTGAGGCTTCCTAATTTATAAAAACTAAGCATGATCTAGAATCAACCAACTAAAAGCTCTAAGAGTCTACATGCAATGCATACATATGGTAAAAGCATCTTGAGGCTTTTTCCCATCTTTTTTCTCTGTTCTAAAATAGAAAAGCTTCCCTTATCCCATAACTGATTTATGCCTAAAACACTCCCTATTTTATTAAAAATAACAAAATAATTGAAATTATCACACCCCCCTTTTTATCCCATATTTACAAATGGAGAGGATCTTGATGCTCCTGCATCAGAAGATCAGTAATATTCTAAGTTCAACAAAAAGAATCACCAATAACTCACATATATTTTGCTTCACACCCAGGCTACCCTATTATTTCTCTACAAGTCGTAAACATAGAAATATTAAAATAAAAAAAACTCTCATAATTATTTATAACATTAATAAGTGATTCTCAAAATAAGAAAAAAAAAATCAATATTTCCACCCTCTATGCTAAAAATATGTCTAAAGTGTCGAAATAAAGCCCAAACTTAGCCAAATTTGTAGAAAAAAATCATGAATTCGACCATACTCATTGAAATAAAGCTCAAACTGACGAAAAATTGAAATGAAGACCCAACTTGGAAAACTCACTGCAAAAGTAGCCTTTCGACACATCAATTTCCTAAAAACAAGACACTACAAGCTGCAAAAAAAATTGTACCATAGTATTCTAGCTCTCACTGTGTCAAAATTATTTTGAGGCTACGTCATTAAATGAATTAAGTGGTAAAATTCATCATAATTTCTAAAGCAGTAATTGAAAAGGATTAACCTTTGCTATTTAAACCCTCAAATATTTTGCTTGTTCACACTAATTAGCCACTTAAATTCAATGTTCTCTTCACCATTAAATGAAGTGGAAATGAATATCACATCATTATTTATATTGCTCATTATAAAAAATTCAATAAGGCATTATCGATTATAAAACAACATAAAAAGAATTTTCACAACTCATAAAAAAATCATCAATCTCAATTTGTATTGTGTGTTACACGTCATTCTGTCACCGTTACGAAAATGAACGCTAATCCAGATCTATTGATATCCGATGAAGTGTTCCGAAAAAATCCCCTACAATTTTGGAAGAAAAAAAATCCCAAAGACAACAAGGGTCCTAATTTATCTTACTTAAAAACCTATTTTCAATCACTGCTGCAATTTTCCTAGTCACTACCTGTGCAAATGCAACTATGATCATCATAGCCTGCATAATCTTGTGCTTTGTTCTCCATTAAAAGGTGTGGCAACCTCTTAACGTAGCTAAAACTAACAATAAAATTATAGAAGCCTTGTTGAGGGAATGTTTTGCAACTAGAAGGCCTCAAGTTCCTACCTACTTTAGCCTCATCCCTTGACTTATGGATCAAAACCCACTACAAGAAAAAAAGACATTGGTGAGGGGCGAAAAATGTCACCATAAGCTCATTCGTGACAGTCAAAAGAGTCTTCGTCACCAAAAGGTGGTGTCGCCAAAAGTATAGGTGTTGTAGTGACATTCAAAGTCTGTCACCAATAATGATTTATAATAATGGATAGCTACTGTCACCATTTCATATGAGCAATGGTAACGAACCATAGTCCCTGTCACCAAAAGTGGTGTCACCAAAAGTATAGGTGTTGTAGTGACATTCAAAGCCCGTCAACAATAATGATTTATAATGACGAATAGTGACCATCACCATTTCATATGAGCAATGGTGACGGACCATAGCCTTAGTCACCAAAAATTGAACGTCACCAAAGGTGGTGTCGCCAAAAGTATAGGTGTTATGGTGACATTCAAGGTCCGTCATGAATATTGATTATAATGACGGATAACGACCGTCACCATTTCATATAAACAATAACGATTTATTGTCATGGACCTTTCATGGTCGTCACTATTGGTGTATATATATGGTGATGTTCATTGACCGTCACCAAAAGCCGCATTGCCAAAAGTATAGGTGTTGTGGTGACATTCAAGGTCCGTCATGAATAA
The DNA here is from genome assembly GCA_000404065.3 of Pinus taeda. Classification (NCBI taxonomy): domain Eukaryota; kingdom Viridiplantae; phylum Streptophyta; class Pinopsida; order Pinales; family Pinaceae; genus Pinus; species Pinus taeda. Next base: position 7,990 of record APFE030535131.1, on the reverse strand, counting down.
TGACTATAATGACGGACAATGACCATCACCATTTCATACCAACAAAAATGATTTATGGTTATGGACCTTTGAGGGTCATCATTATTGATGCATATATATGGTGGCGTTCGTTGACCATCACCATTTCATATTTTTGGTGAGGGTCAAAAAATGTCACCAAAGCTCATTAGTGATGGTCAAAAGAGCCTTTGTCACCACAATTGATCATCATCATTCCATATGGATGTCAGGGCACAGTGGAATCGAACCACCAACCTCCTTTTTGTAAAGCAGGTGCTCTTCCATTGAGCTAGCGCCCTTTAAAGAATTAGGCTTTTAAAAATTAGGCCTTGAAACTTCATAAATTTTAAAGTCTACAACTTTCAATAAATAAAAGTCTCGGCAATATTTTACTAAACAAGCAAAGCAACATCAAAGTTGCAGGTCATTACCTAATAATTATGGAATTTATGAAAAGTGGGTGGAGGGAAAAATAGTTATGTATAAGAGAATCAATATGTTCAATTGAATATTCAATTCGAAGTGAAACTCTGAAGACATTTATAAACTATAAATGACCTATAACTAGAAAATGCACCAAATATTGCAAAGAAAATGTCATAAGTGGATAACATATCGAAGAAGAGCATTGATGAAAACATATGCAATATGTTATAGGTTGAGTGAAAGAAAAATCTCGATGTTGTTGTTGTTTGGTGTTTAGATATCTGAATGGTATCTAAACTTTTGTGCAAATGTAACATGGATCTTTGAAAACCATGAACGATATATTATATATTATATATATATATATATATATATATATATATATATATATATATATATATATCCCCTTTACATAAACCGACATGCAATTTGGAATTTCACAAGTTTGCACTCAAAACATGACAACAACTAACAAATAAATAAAAAAAGACTTGGATAGAAAGCAATAGCTTCACCTTCATTCTTGAGTTGCTTTTGTTTGTTTGAGTTTGACTTGTGACATTCTTTATCTGACAAGGAATCAAAATCATCACTGATATTAAATTCATCCAACACGGATTTTGGATATCACACTAATATCTGTGTTTTTGTTGCCATGCCTGAAAACCATGGAGGTTCATGTCGATAGTAGAATAAGATGTGTGTTTGCTGCTCAAGAACACATTCCTTATTAACCATTGTTACTTGATAGAAACCAAAGAGACACCACAATATCAGTGTACACAAAATCCCCTACTGAAATATAATCATAACTTAGCTAAGAAGTCCAAAAGATGTTCTTAATTAATAAATTTTTGTATTTGGAAATATTGTTTCTTTAGTTTTAAAAAAGACTATGTTGTACAACGCTTATATCTATTTATCTAGGCCATTATATCATAGCATATGCCACACAGTAGCAATCTACAGTACCTAAAGTAAAAAGACAAATTTGCTCAAGAAACTAGATTTAGAAATGAGCTTTGAAAACTATAAGTTTGTCATCAAAGTTTTAATTAGTTTAACAACAAACTAGTTGGAGTTTGAAAATCAAAATCATTCATAGGAAATGAACAGGGCAATGGCGAAAGTCATTATTCATAAGCTAGAGTCACTATTGCCATTACAGATAAAAAAAATTGGGCAGTGGTCTAATAGTTAGAGCTTATTTGCTGGGAAGACTCGTCAATACCATCATTTTTTCCCACAGTCTATTGTGTCTCTAGACCCAGATCAGATAGCTTGCCATTCTCAAGATCTACCTTTCAAGTATTGATTTCTGGTTCACCCTTTAAAACAAAATTCTACCACTCCATTTTATTTTGTTTTGTTAAGACAATTGGCAGGACCTTCCCATCCTTTGTTTTACACCATCAATAACCATCCATCAATGATATAAAGAATAGCATATATACAACAAAGGCCAAATATGTGCTTATTATATACCTGTGTTCTAGGACTCATCTAACCTTACTGGTGCAAAATACTCACCCTGAAAAAATAACATCCGCGTGGAATTTATAAAACTTTTTTAAATCAAGCTCCAAGTAAACCAATCAAAATATTAACATCTTTTTAATCAATAAAATCTCTAACTTAAAATAAAAGTGGCCTAGAATTGAATGTTGTATCAACCATGTCAAGTAACTAACATCGGGTGAGAAATACAAGCCATGCATATTGGATTAGTGAAAGAATTGATCTGTTAAAGCTCAAAGTCAAATAGATTACTTACAACTAAGAAACACAAATAAATGATTTAGAACTAAGACATGAGGTTGCCCTTTCAACCCTGCCGTTAAATAGCTCTTCTTTATGTCACAGACCATTAAACTTAATCTGATACCTGGTGCAAGTGGTATTGTAACATTAACCTCTGATAGTTTGTGTCCATGACTACTTCTCAAGCTCCACTCCATTACCAGCGTTTCGGGCTAGATAAGATACATGCAAAAACCATCAACATGAAAATGAAATCTACATCCTTCTAAGAAAATAGGAGAAAAAAAAATATCCACAAATTGAATTGGACTATAGGATACCTCATTCTTGAAACATGATTATCTTGACATGAACAATAAAAAAAGAAATCACAAGAAATGTGATTTTTGCCACATTTTGACAATGAAATCTTTTGCATATTCTATGAACAATTGATGAAAAAAATCAACTAAATCTTGTCAACATCGAGATTATAATAAAACATAAAAGAACCACTCCAACACATATATAATCCTAAACATAAGTATCTATACATATAAGTATTTATTGAGGACATTGCATTTTGTGAAAATATGGAAGTCAAATCTTTGAAATAACACAATTTATGGTACCACTGCCTTACGAAGTCCATTCATTCGAGTATTTACTAAGTCCATTTTGGAATTTCTTCAAAGTTCAAAGTTCAAAAAACTAACATGTAGCCTAAAAAAGCTCATATTTGAAAAGGAGATAACCCAAAGATGTAGAGTATATATCTCACATTTATATATCCTAATTTCTAGACATTGAAATGACACTTTTTAGCATACTATTGTGAATTCAACCCAAAATGCTAGAAAAAAATATTGATGGTTATTTTGCTAATATAGAATTTTTATACATGCATTTATTTAAATAGTTAGCTTGCAATCTCAAACATATCTAAGGATGCACACAATACATTGCATCTTTAGTGTTGGTGTGTGAACTTGAGAGAACAAAGTCCAACATTTAACAGTTTGCCTACAATGTGCATTACCGGAATAGGTGAACAATAGTATTGCAGGTATGTGTTATGAATATATGTATTGCGGGCCAATAAGAGTATTGTTGAACAGTCACGTCCAACCCTTCCAAGTTTTCCTATAATTTGCACTGGTCTAATAGGTGAACAATAGAACTGTAGGTTTGCAATTTTCATCACTTACCTAAATCCAACACCTTCAACATAGAAATTTCAAAGAATATGTCCAAAACTGGTAGGTAATTTTCGAAATGAAAGAGTTGGCTTGAATGTTTCTGGAAAAGAATAGATTCTTACATTGTTCAATGTAAATTCATGGCACTTTTCCAAGCTTAGATGGAACAAAAGGCAACCAAGCTAGAAGGTTATTAAAATAATCCTTACTTAGCCAAGGTTTGTGGTTGATCTAAATATGTTAGCTATACTTCCCAAAACAATCACTTCCAAATCAAAAAACAATTTCCCACAACCACCGATATCAACAGAGCAATTGTTGAACATAAGTTAGGGAAAATTTGGCCAAAAAAAAAATTAGAAACGTGATTGACATCCTTAAATGTTTTAAAATTTGCAAACGCGATTGGAATACAAATATGCCTTGAGAATATGATATAAATGGATACATATCCAAACACATAAACATGATTGAAATACAAAGTTTCCTAAAGGTTTGATGTATTCTTGCACTTTGATACAGTTTTTGATATGGACCTCTAGAAGGCACTAGCTTTATATGCTATGTAGACCCCGAAAGTTGTCATAGCCTTATCCTTGTCATACCATATTATTATGGCCTTACCGGTGTCTTCTCCCGTGATCAAAGACTCAATATCTGAGCATATCTTTCTCCTTAATTATTTAAGTAATTAAAAATAATAATGAGAATTATAGAACTATTACCTACACTGATAAAAGAATAACAATTGAAATACTAGTTCTGGGCTTCTAGCTCAATAGAAGCTAGCCACAATTGGTTCACCATGAAGCCTCTACACCCACTGCATTACTATTAGATCTCTTACAACAAACAAAACAAGGAAATTATTACAATCTGATCCCTTACCATTGAAGAGTTGTTTCACAGAGGCTGCCTCCACAACACCAACACCACAATGCCACAACATTGACCTCCACCCTATGTCATTCCAGTTGTTGTTGTAACTATGACGTGTGCCCAAACTTCCTTACTTTTTAGCCAACCCAATTCGATAGGGTAGCCACACCCAATGTTATTCTTCTTGTATTATAAAAAGTATATACAATCCTTGGGAATTTTCATAATTCAATCATCCAAAAAAACTCGTATTTATTAGTTCCATTGTGTATATCTTATGGAAGTCAAATTATAAAGAATTCGTTAAACTTGCAAAGCCTTATCAAGTGAATTTACAAAGTTATATTGTGTAATGTTTCACTTGTTTTGATGAGTAGAAAGAAGAGTTCTCCAAGGAAAAACATGATGCAAGTGACATATTTTAAGCTTACACAACAAAAATTTTTATTGCATATTTTACTCATGGAGAAGAACCACCAATCTCAAAGGAATGTTCAATTCACGTAAAAAGTACATATTTCTATTAACAGTTCAAGACATCAAAGCAAACTGGTAATATTTCTATTAACAAGTAAAAAAGGTACATACTTTTATTAATAGGTAAAACAAATAGGATTATAGTGATGCCCAGATTGAAAATCAATCTTTTTATTTTGTTTGCAGCTTCATTAATCTTTGACGAAGAAGTGATTTCTCCGTTTTTTTCCCAAGTTGCCAAGAAAGACAATAAGCATTTCTAATGTAGACTTCACTTCTGGACTGTCATAGAAAAACTCCTTTTCTTCGATCTGTAAGACCCTCCACATGAGGGGATCGACTTCGATGATATAAAGTTGTTGCAAGACTCAGCATAGGAAATGAAATCTCTGGAGCATTAGGAACCAAGCTAGCTAAAATTATTATTAGAATCTTAAGAATATATTCGGATTTCTCAAATTTTCTAGATAAAGCATAAGATGTTGCTAGGTTCTGAAGGTGCACTGCCAAAGAAGGATGATCCCTTCCAAGGGTTTCCTCCTTTATGAGTAAGTTCTTCTCCCACAGTAGTTGGGATTCCTCTTCTCTGTAAACGAGTAGGAGATAATGAGCACATCACAAAGGAACAATAAAAAAAAATTGACTCATGCAATCTAACATTCCTTGATAGCTTTCCTTTACCAACAACATCAAATATCACTCCAAATATGATCAATTTGAAGGGTTGTGGAGAAAAATTGAGAGCAAGTTGTCAATGCCCTTCCTCCTATGGATGCAAAATACCAAGGAGTTGATAGCGCTGCCACTGAGTCTATTTGGTTTGAACAAAGTTTGACCAAGTCTAGTTTTCAATGTTGTGAACATCGGCATCGGGATAAAATTCACAAGGGTCCAGAAAACACAAAAATTGTAAAAATCGGGAAAATATCGGTAAAAATTGGCAAACATAGACAAAATTAAGATACCATAAAAATATATTTAAAAATGGCAAACATTGGCTAGGCCAAAAAATCATGATTTCGAGATAAAATCAGGATATTCGCAACACTCGTTTTCAACAAGAGAAACCTACTCTAATATGGGGCAATAATCAAAGTGCTATCCATGTTATCAGGTAGCCATTAGAGCATCAACTTCCCAAACCTATAGAATACCATATGCATTACATCGAACAATTGATTAATGATAGGATTATTGATTTGCAGTGTTGTCACACACTGAGATGCAAGTTGCTAACATCTTCACTAACCCTTGACAAAGTCTCAGTATTTTCAACTTCATACCTTGCTCAGGGTGAAGGAAATTGTCCCTAAGGTGGGGTAATCTCACTCCCCCTCTCCAACTTTTTTTTGTTCTGAACACTTTGTACATGATACCTATCATGACCTTGTAGCCAGGACCCATTTTGAGATTTAACATATTTTCCCTATGTCCCTAAGTTGCACTTATGATGGGGCATTGGTGTACATACATCATGTAGTTAAGTTTATTTATGTTACAGTGTCTAATCATGTGCATATTTGACTTATCACTGATTGGTAGATGAACAAGCCAACCACTTATATTTAATGCCATGCCCCTCTCATTGTATTATAAATATAGATGATCTATTGTAATTAAACACAAGACATATATTCTTTCTGTTAGTTCTACATTTTCTATTATTATTCTATTTTGTATGGATTGAAATATTATGATTGCCATTGTTTCGCAACAGTGGAGATAATTCAAATTCATTTTATCATGATCGAGAGAGGTATGCTCCAAGAAATCAATTAATTTTTTCAAGTATCTTTCCATTTTCAATCCTTTTGAAACCTTGTGCTAAGACCAGAGAAAACCAAAAATATAATTGTTTGCAAATATTATAAAATTGGTAAGTGCCAAGTTCTAACCTGTACCATTTAAGAGTTCGTTTACTACCATTTTGATTTCCCACCTAAAGTGGTCAGTAAACATTGCAGTGAAATTGAACTTTTGAAGTAGCTTTCTACTAGTATTCGCACATGATTCCTAAGGAATACTAGAAGAGAGATTCTTCTCAATAATGTTGTCAAAATATTGTTTGTACTTCTCAATGAGAAAATATTATAAGCCAAAATGGTGTTCAAAAATAAATCTCTATGAAAATCCCATGCTTGTTTAGGGGTGCACACATATTTGTTGTCTTGTCACACAGACACTTCACAAACCGAATCCATTTACATATTGTAAGGCCCAAATTAGCCTTAAAAACCTTTCCAAACTAACCATGGAATGTTAACTGTGCATCCATACCCTCAGATCTATCCATGTTAACTTTGATGTTTAGTGTCTAATCATTGTGCATAATTGACTTATTACAGCTTGGCAGGCGAACTACCCAACCACCCATATTTAAGATTGGGCTCCTCACGGTCTATGTCATAGATACAGGTGATGTCCTTGTAATTAAACTTATTTAACTCCATGCAGACAAGGAAGAACAAAAACATAAGTCTTTCTATTAGTTCTTCTTCTTTTGTTGTTGTTCTTCCTTGCCTGTATGGAACTCAAGCTAACAAATCAACCTGGTCAACACTCTTTGTTTTAAATGTGGAGGTCACAGAACTCAGAAAAAATAACAGAGACTCAAAACCAATTTAAGGAACAATATTATCATTTTCTATAAAATTTGTTGTGTCTAGAATACAAAGCAAGACCCTCCATTCATAGTAAACTTAGAAGAGTCCTGCAATTAAGAATTTGGTTGGCAGATATAGCAACTAAGGATTTAATGTATTAGCTAAGTGAACTTAAACCAAGTATGTACACTTTCACCCACTTAGAAAGTGGTAGAAACATTTCATCGCAATTTTCTTCAAGAGGACAATCATTAGCTAGAGAAGTCAATTGAAAAGAAGAAAAATCATATGAAGATCAAGATTCCAAGGGGCATGCTCATAAAATAGAACACTCCTAAGGACTAATCAATGTGTATCTGGAACAAGAAATTTACAACCTTTAACATATTCTGGGTGGCCAACAAATATGCAAACCATACATTGTATTTACATTGCCTTGCATTTTGCTTTGGGGGTTTCGGCCCAACATTGCATGCAAAGACTTTGGGATAGCCAATAGAGGGTGTCCATCCTCTCAAGGCTTGTTTTGGGGACACCCCTTGGACAACTTTTGTGAGGCATGCAATTTTGAACATATTTGGCACAATTGATGGCTTTAGCACAAAACTGCCAATAAGGACCTCTGGAATGGATCATGCAATTTGTCATCTCCATCAAGATATGATT
>APFE030535129.1:0-40936 GCA_000404065.3 Pinus taeda | reverse complement strand
GAAAAATTTCCCAATTTTTTTTCAAATCAAAATATTTAAAGATATATTAAATTCACTAGAGAATTATGTTGCATGGGTTCCTGAACCCGGGGGTGGGTTCTCGAACCCAAGTACCGGATTCTTGTACGAGTGCTTCTGAGAAGAACCCATAAAAACCGGGTTCTCCATTAAAAAAATTTGGGTTCTTTTGTCTTGACAGGTACGAAGAACCCTAATGATGGGTACTTGGAACCCCAAAATCGGGTTCTTTGGAGTTCATTTTAGTTTTATTTTAAAAATTTTATTTAATTTAATGGGCTTCCCCTAATATTCCAAGTAGCTAGTTCTGCATCTTTCGAGAGGAATTTGAGTACTTATGCCTTTATCCATTCAGTAAAGAGAAATAGGTGGGCTTCAAAGAGGCAGAGAAACTTATGTACATTCATATCACGCTTTGTCTCTATCCAAAAAGATCTTGGTTACAGGGGTTCCTTTCAAGAGATGGGGCCAATACACATTATCCATGTGTGTGGCGAGAGATACAACCAGATGGCCTTATGAGTACCTCCAGTTGCTATGGTGGAAAGAGCCTCAAGATGAGAGTGATTCCTACTTGGAGAGCATGCTAATTGAAGATCTAAGTGATGTTGATGAACATGGCTTGAGAGCCATTGTTCACCATTAGCTTATTTTGATCTTTAGTATTTTAAAATTTCCTAGTTTGTTTGGAGGATGCCTAAGGGCAAATTTTGAATGTAGAATGACAATGGACATATATCATGATTCTTACTAATATGTAAACTCCAATTTGCACTTGATATAACACTAGACATTTTGAAATTTCATTGTGAATGTTGAATGTTCAATGATGTGCATGTTTAAATATTTAAAGTTTAAATCATAAGTATTTTAGTTTTCTTGTTTAAAATTGAAAAATATACAAATTCACTTATATTATAATTTATAAAATATAATATTGTATATATTATATGATAAATTTATAATATTACCCCCGTACGAACCCACCGCCCCTGTTTCAGAGGAATGACGTCCCCATCCCCATCCCCGTACCCGTCTCCGAATCCACATTTCCTGGCAACATAGCTAGAGAATCATTTCATCCTTACCTTAAATATATAAAATAGATATTTATACATAGATTAAAAACTTACTCTTCTAAACAATATATTTCTTAATCATCGTTTGGAACCCAACACTTGTGAAATTAAAAGAAAAGTTTATAGGTAAAGAAAAACCTGACAACAAAGAAGTTTTCATTCTTGTTCACAGCACTGATTAAATCCAACTACTTTTTATTTGATTTGATTGAAGCTTCGTTTTTAAGTCAGACAGCAATTTCTTTATCCATCGTTTGTAACCCTACATCACGTGAATTCAAAATTTTATATGTAAAGAAATGCCTCAAAAGAATGAATTTTTCATTTTTTTTTGTTCACAAGAATAGTTAATTCCAACTACTTTCTATTTGAGTAATTTATTCTCGTTCACAAAATATTTAATTCCAAATACTTTCTGTTTGATTTGATCCAAGCCTCGATTTTCAAACAGAGAAGATTTCTTAAACCATTGCAATTACCTAACACTTCACGTGAAGTCAGAATTTTATTGAATGATTTTTTCATTTTTGTTCGTAAGAATAGTTAATTCCAACTACTTTCTATTTGAGAAATTCATTTTTGTTTATAAAGTATTTAATTCTAATTACTTTCTTGATGGAAGCCTCAATTTTCAAACATAGGATTTTTCGGAAGAGATTTTCAAACAGAGTATATTTCTTAATTGTTTACTGTAAAAACTTGTAAATTAGTACGAAAATAATGATAATTCTGGTAAGATTATGATAAAATCCGGCCTAAATTTATGAAAATCTAGATTAAAGATGTCAAACTTTAAGGTTTTAGGTGTATCAAATCATTTCCACCGTAAAATCAAAATTTTATTAAAAAAAAAAACCTCACAACTACTAGATGAGAAGAGCCTTAAAAAGTCGGTGAAGTCGGTTTACAGCTGTGATACTATAAGAAATTAGTAGAAATTAGTGATTGATTTGCAAATAAGAACACATTTCTGTATTCTTTCCGTTAATAGTAATATGGTGGTAGGCAACTACTCACGAAGAAAATAACACCAATCCAGTCTCCATTCCTTCTACCGGCCTGGCCTGCTTATTACAGCAAGACATTATATAAAAACAGAAGAAGTCACTTAACCGGCTATGGAATTTGGCCGTCAGTCGTTTGCCAATACCTACCTAATACCTTTAGTCTGTTTAGTTCCAGAGTGAATTATACAATTTGGATACATGATTTCAGGGATGGATATCACAGATATATGTGTCCAATAAAATCGGGCATCCATTACCATGGCTAAGGATGCTTGTAACACTATGATCCAGTTAGTCAATTAGTTAGTAACGAAGAAATTGCTGAGCAGGGATAGAATACCCTTCAACAGCTTATCTTAGCACAGGATTCTCTTCCTCCTCAACTTCCTTAAATACTTCATTGTCTTCCAATCCAATGTCTCTCAACTTGAGCAGGCTCAACACCACTGGATGGAATAACACTTAGCTACTTTACTCTGAAACCAGACAAATAATAATATAGTAAAAATTAACCAAGCCCTCCTCCAAAGCTGCCAAATTTATTTCCGATCTACGATTTCCCATCATGAAACCAGATCTTGCTGTGTGTTATGCTACCTATTCAGACTAATTTCAAGCCAAATTAAGTCTGACAATAGTACTTCTTTTACTCATTGAAAAGAATTGGATCTGTCTCTGACCTCCAACATTGTGGGCACATTTTAAATTCAGAATTGGCCAATCTCAACTTGGTACCCAAGCCTTCATAAATCACCAGCCACGCAAACCCTTTCAACAGATAGGAAACCCGGCAAGACCAAGCACAGCTCAGCCTAGTCAGGACAAAGAGCTATCGGCTAAGACATGTTGATAAGGAAACTTAGTCCAGGGTCAAGTTTGACAGCAATGATGGCTGAGTGAGCTTTTCTTTGTATTTGTAATTTTTCCTATAATAGAAGAATTATTTGTTGAAGAAAAATAACAAATAAATAAATATCTGCTCTGCATCATCACCCATGTATTTGTATTTCTCTAACTGCCTGCCCTTGATCACAATTCACTTTTACGCAACTTTTTAGTATATCGTTTTTTCCACTAGCTACGACAGGTAGAAGGAACATGCCATTCTGAACAGTAAACATTAGATTTGATACAATCATTGAACATCTAGCTTAACATAATATCATAGAATATATATTAAAAAAAACAAATTGAAGCCCTCCAAAGCAATCTGCGATGTGAATCAATAAATATACCCTGTAACTAAAATTCTATTTGCATCTAGTGCTGATGTGGGTAAAAAGTCGATGTTTAGAGATTCAAAACAGCCCTGGGGAAAGAAAATTAAAAGTTAGATCCTGACAGTTTTTTATTATTTCAAATTTATTAATAGCATACGAATAAAACACCAAATGTCCCATGGAACACAATTACCTAACAGGTGTATAGATAGATGCTGTTTAGGACAAATTGATTGTTCAACTCCAAGACTGGTTGATTGTTCCTAGATTTGAAGTGGAAATGGAAAAAGCAATGCATTACATTCAACTTCTATGCATAAAATATTAAAATACCATGTACCACAGATGGTATTACTCCAAAATAGTTTCTAAACAGAAAAAATATTGTATTTCTTAAGCTCTTTCAGATATCCTCCTCGCACGATGTTTTCAGGTTTTGATCCATCCAGCCAACACGGGGATGATTCGTAGTTTTAAAGTCAGATAAATGTCTGTACCGCATGTGGTGAAACCATTGACGTATTATTAAGGTAGCTACAATTCCCATCCAGGAGAAATCCTCAACCATAAACCTAACAGAGCTGATACTTAGATATTTGATACTGTTCTGTGTCATCACCCAGAAGCCTAAGAGACATGATTACAAAATGTTTGATCCTGTGCTGTGATTCTAGATTCATCAATGCATTTCGGTTCTCAACAAAAAATATACCATCCATTCCTAGTGTAGCCAGCGATAGGTGATATTGGGTTACAGTGTGAAGATAGATTTCCATTTGTTTTAAATCTCTACTGTCGTAAATTCATCAAGTTTTAAGTGAGAGCCCAACACTCACATTGAAGTAGCACGGTAATAATCAGCCGGCATTAAGTTCTACTAGAAATTAAGATTCCTCTGCAGCAGAAAGATTAATGATATTCATCTGAACATTACACCATCAAGCAAGAAACAGGAACAGCTCATCGATAGAAACAATTGTTCTAAATTCTAACTTCTGACAAATGAAATTCTACAATAAACCTTCAACTGGCTTGTTATACTTGTCGATTTTGCTTCTGTCTTGAGCGTTTCAGATAAAAATATACTATAACTTATAAGTGGTTTAATATTAAAAATATACTAAACCCAGGTTCCATACCCATAAAGCAATACCCAAAAAAAAAGGTGAATACAAATCAAAGAAAGCACATCAATAGATGCATAATCTCGATCTACAATCAAACTGTCAGCAGATCTCCAAACATAAATATGGCAGTTTAATTTTCATCAATAACATGATTATAAAAACCATAAAACATTGGTTGCAACAAGATGAAACAGAGACAGAGCAGGCATCACGGGGATTAATGCAAAAATAAGAGGCTTGGAATTCTCCAGTAAAACTTTACCATTCGGACATGTACGATAGAAAACGAACAAAAAAATTACAAACTTGGGTGTGAGAACTGGTCTGGATTCGAACTCTGAACAGAGCTGGTATTCACAAACACGAAAAGAAGACAATCGAAACAAAGTAGGATATTTGTCAAACCCAAGCATTCTCGAAAGCAGCAGAAGATATTGCCTTTACGAATTCAGGGAAACTGATCCTTCCGTCACCGTCTGTATCAGCTTCCTTTATCATTCCCGTTAATTCTTTGACAGTTAGGGCATGGCCAAGACGAGCCATGGAGTGAGCGAGCTCTGCTGCTGTAATGTAACCATTGCCGTCTCTGTCAAACACACGGAAAATCGCACGCAGCTCCTCCTCCGAATAAGGAGACGCGGAAACGGCCTCGGGCGCGACGAGAGCGGCAAATTCCGAAAATTCGATGAGCCCGTTGTTGTTTGTGTCAGCCTTCTGTATGAGGGCTTCTATCTGATCCTGGCTCGGTTTCAACCCCAGGGATCTTAACAGGGACCCTAATTCCAGTTGTGTCAAGCTCCCGTCGTGGTTTCTGTCAAACGACATGAATATCTCTTGCAGTTGCGCGATTTGGCTTTTGTCCAGACCGGAGGACATGCCATTGCTCTCGCTCATTTTCTTCAATCCCTCTGCACTTTCAGCTGCGTGTCTGACTGGGGAATTTATGGACTCCGTAAAGTATTGTCAAGTGCTTAAAGAAATTTTTATCATGCCTCTGAAGGTCCAATCCTGATATGGATTTTGCCACGGCCGGCACTTCAATTTTTCCCTTTATTCTGTTCTTGGGGTCTTAAGCTTTCGAGCCTCTGTTGTTTGACTCTCTTTTCCCGATGAGAATTGATGGAAGGTACTTCAAATTTTCAATCCGATGGTCAAGAGATCAATACTCACCAGGTGAATCTTGCAAACAATTATAGGGTTAGCACCTTCGCCTCTGTCAATGTAGCATCTGGGGTTTTGGCATTTTTCAACAGCTTTGTTAGGTTCTTGTTAGGCTTGTTAACCATTAAAATGGTCCCGCTTAAATATGGAACTTAAACTTCCAGTTACCAGCATTTATAACTGATGTCGTAACAATTTTTTTGAAGTAGGCACGGGATTTGGCGGTGGACCTCAAGATACCCTACCCCTGCACAGAGGACTAATTCTTTTGTTATACTCTTGGCTCGCATGACGTGTTTGGCTGTAGTGATTCCCCAATTCCAACGTGATACACAGAGTACTAACTTTTACTAAAATTTTCTGGGCTTACATGACGTGTTTGGCTGCAGTGATTACCCAGTCCCAACGTCAGTAACGTCATAACCAATTCCGTTCGGCTGCAGTAATTCCGTGTTTCCAATTTCCAAGATCAGTAAGTCACAAGTTATTACCAATTCCGGATTCCAGCCTTTTCATAATAGGAAATTACTAATAAGAAGTTAAGAGGGAACACGTAATTCAGTTAAACCCTATGCTGGAAATTTTTTATTCTGACACGGGTGTACGCCTTTCCATTGCTATCTAGTCAGTGATCAAGGGATCGAATCTTGTGAACAGACAGTCGCATACCTGTAACCTCACGGGGTGAACAACAGCTTGCTGAGATTGATTAGCCCTTGGATGACAAAATTTTCCTTCCAGGTCCTACATTGGAACCTTTTATATGCGAGGGCTAATTCTGAAAGTGCGAAAATGAAAGAGACAAATTTAGGGTTTGGAATCAGAGTTTGGCAAAGCAAGCTTAAAAGCGGGCACAATCTGCGGAGGTGTAACGATTAATTTCTTTCTCTGGTCATGGGCGGCAGCCGTCCAGCGAAAAAGAAGAGCAGATAAACCCAGCGGTGGCCCCATTAGCGCAAAAGCAATTACATGTTTCATGCTCTACACGTCATTGAAAAGATGACTAAATTAATTAAAAGCCCTCCGCACAGGGATGGAATGTGGAATTTGACGGCAAATTGTCCGTAGTTGGAAAAAAATTCAAAATGTTTTAAGAATATTTTGACATTGTAAAGATAAGGTTGAATTTTTTAACATCGTAAAGATAATTGTAAACATAAGTGAGGGAGGTGTGAAAAAAAATTGTCAAATTTAATTAATAACTCTGTTTTAAATTCAATTTTATTTTTACATTTTATTAAATTAATATTAAAACTAACTATATTTCTTTTTCAGGTCAGAAAAAGCTATATATAATTTATATAAGAGATATAAAAAAGTCTACATAATGAGCGCCTATAAGCATGTTGCTACAGAGAGCAACAGAACAAAAATATCAGATCGGCAGGCATGGCTATCCACCTATAAAGTTCATATGGTAAGCTCTCAGTATACATCGGATGAAGAACAAGACAGGGGAGAATGGAGTAGAGACTATATAACTGTCTGCCATATAACAAGAAGATATCAGGAAGGTGAATGATCCTGTCAAAAAACCAAAAAACACTCCCAACATATGGAGAATTATGATCGATTCAGTGTTAGGAAAAACGACAATAAACTGTAAACATAAATGAAGCTTAAGTAAAAACAAGTTGGAAAGAAGGAGAAAAGTCTTGTATGCTTGTGGATATGCCGTCTGAATGAACCTGTAGATGCCATATATCCGGAGCCTCCTTAAGCCCTTTTTTCGAGAGGCAATCTGCTTCCTGATTGAGCTCCCTGCGGATGTAGCTTATAGTTGCACCTTTTAATGCATTCCATAAAAACCGAATCCTTTCCAACCAACCAGCAAGATGAGATTGTGTGATGTTATTTTTTTGAGAAACAAAATTTACCAGCACTTGGGAATCTCCATAGATTGTGACATCATGAAGATCTAGAAAAAGACACATATTCAAGAGACCACCGAGGGCCATCGGCTCGGCCGTCATGTTGGTCCCTCTTCCACCATTCCAATGGACATAGAAAGCGCAGTCTAAGTCAGTGATCAAAAGAAAACCACAGCCACAAATTCCTTTCTGCTCGGCCCCGTCGAAAAAAGCCCTAGGCCAGGTGGAAAATTCCATATGAGGAGGAGATATATTCTTGCCAGGAGACTTCCCGGAGGGAGGAGGGACTTCTTTGATGAAGGCGCATATATTGGAGAATAAAATCACCATTGGAGATCTCTTCATGTTGAAAATATATTCGTTTCGCCATTTCCACAAACACCATAGAACAATAATAAAGATAGAAAGACCCGACGTTTTTTCCTTACTGATAATGATGAAAGCATCCATGACAGACGTTGGAGGTTCAAAATGAAGACTGAAACTAGCATTTAGGAGAGTCCAAATCTGCTAAGCTACCTTACAGAGAAAGAATATGTGGAGATTGTCCTCCTCAGCTGATAGACAGAAAGGACAAATACTTGGGCCGATCCAACCTCTTTTCTTTAAATTCTCCCATGTCAGGTTTTTGTTGTGATAGGTGAGCCAAGCAAAATATATCATTTTTGATTGGCAACCTGATTTCTAGAAGGAGACCGGGAATATCCAAATTCTGTGAAAGACCCTCCATTAACAGAAGCTGATAAATGTCCTTTACATATATAGAACCCATACTGTCAGAGATCCACCAAGATAAGAATTCGTGAGTAGAGATCTAAAGAAACCCCCATGTCTCAGCTTTGTTAAGATGGGATTCCATAAAATAGCCATATCCGGAAGCATATGCAAATCTGAAGGCTCGCACCAAATGGGGAAAGGTCCATTCCAGATCCGAATCAAGCCATCCCAATAGAAGATGCCCAACCTGTGAAAAAAGGATAATAAGGACCCCGGAATGTAGAGCTCCTCCTTTCCACACATTAAAGTGTCCCTGCCAATCAATATTTTATCTCCTGATTGGAAACACCAAAGCAAATTCCTCCGCATAATGCCCTCAATTTTCCTCAGACTCCGCCATATAGGCGATCTATGTGCCGACCCAATGCTTCCTTTCCTGTACCAATATGATAAATCTTTACCACCCAGGTATTTGTTCTGTATGATCGATCCCCAAATGCCATCGTCACTAATACCTCTCCAAAAGGATTTACAGAGCAAAGCCTTACTAAAAGATCGCAAATCTATAAGACCCCAACCACCATAAATCTTTGGAGCATATATATGGGAGAGTTTTGTGAGGTGATACTTCTTTTTTCCGGGTTGTCCTCCCCATATAAAAGAAGCAGTGAGTCTGTTCATCGATTGAATGATGCATGCAAGAAGATAAAAGAGGTGTGCCCAATAGACTGCCAGTTGATTTAGTACATATTGCGCCAGAACAACTCGACCTGCCATAGAAAGACATCTATATTCCCATGATGATATTATCTTGTAGTAACGCTCAGGAATCCATAACCAGTTCGCCGAGGAATAGCAATGAGTTTTTAACATGAAACCCAGATATTTGATACCCAAACTAATAGGTTGCATCTCATAACCAAATTGATCTGCCATCCATTCTATGTCATCTTGATTAAGATCACAATGGTATATGACTGATTTCGATCCATTAATAAGTAAGCTCGAGGCCTTTTGAAACATGAGCAAGATTTTGAAATAGCATCTCCATGTAATTCTACAAAATAATCCAAACAAAATTACATCATCCACAAACAGGTTGTGGGAGATAGAACGATTCCAGCCGAGCTTCAAAGGAGAGCAACGATTTTCCCCCACCGCCTTGTTAATGTGTAGACTGAGAGAATTCATGGCCAGGATAAACAACAGGGGAGATAATGGACATCCCTGTCGGAGGCCGCGCGAAGCAAGAAAGAATGTTGTAGGCTTCCCATTAATAAGAACCACATAATTTACTTGCTCGATGCAAGCCATGATCCAGCGGATCATGTTTGCTCGTATTCCCACCTTTGCAAGAATGCATCTTATAAAATTCCAATCCATACAGTCATATGCTTTAAGCAGATCAATCTTTAATAACACAGCATCACATTTTTTCTCCCTTATAGCAAAAAGTCCCTCCTGAGTGGATGCAACCGCGTCTAATATATTTCTCCCTTTATGTAGTATTTATTTTAAAATAAATAAACTAAGTGTGAAAACTGTCAAATTTAACTAGTAATTCTATTTTGAATTCTAATTTTGCTTCCACATTTCACTAGATTAGTATTAAAACCAAACATATTTATGTAATATTAAGTCATTATAAGTCAACTATTAAAATTGACCAGTAAATCTCTTTTGAATTCCAACCCCACCTCCATATCTCACCACATTAATGTTGGGATGAACAACATTTATGTAATATTTAATTTGATAGGTAACTCTGTTTCGAATTCCAACGCCACCTCCACATCTCACCACATTAGTACTAGGACTAACAACATTTGTGTAATATTTAATTTAAGAAGTGGATGTGTGGGATTGGCTAATTATATATGAATTTTAAGAATGAGGGGGTAAGTCCCTCTTCAAAAGCATTATATTAATTCCAGAACACAATTTACATTATATACAAAGTCTCGACGGTTACAATAGTTGCGATGATAGTGCATCATGTCTGTGGGTTTAACCTGAGTGGGAAGGCAAATAGCGCATAGCGCGTCATCCAAGCCACGCGAGATAACGCCCAAGTACAAACTCATTATATATCAATGTGTGAGTCATTATAAGTCAATTGGAATGTTATATATGAGTGATTCGAGTTGAATTGTTAATTAGGTTGATTTCGGGAGGTTGAGAAAAATAATTTCAATTTAATTTTTTTAATAATATTTTATTAAATTTAAAAATAAATTAAAATTTTGAAAATAATCTATTAATTTTTAAAATTATTCACATTTACTTTTTTATAACTTACATTCAATCTGTATACATTTTTAACATAATTTTTTAAATATAAAAAAAAATTACCAAAATAAAATTCATTAAAAATACTAACAACATGCTATAAAAAATCTATTTGAAATAAAATCACCAACCTCCAATAAGCAAATATACAAAACTAATATAAATTTATTTATTACAGACTTATATAAACACATTTATTTTTTCAAAGATAGGAAAATGAGTTATTTTAATTTTGATGATGTGTTTCCAATATGGCTCTCCCTGAATTCATATTTTATTGTTGAATTGAATTCATATTTTCTAGTTGAATGCTCTAATTCTTGATAAAAAGTTGTGTTGAAGGTATAAAAGTTTGTCTAGTTGAATTTATATAAAGTTTTTAATATATATATAAGATTTACCCATACCACACCTATTTGAAAGTGGAATCCTTTTCACTTGAAGGGTCGATAAATATTGATTTTGATGATATGTTTAATGGTAATCTTGATATAATTTTCAAAGGGCATTTTAAAAATCATTTATAATGTCAAAAGTAAAACATGCTTGTTTTAGGGTTTAAAAAAGCACTTTTAGGGTTAGAAATAAAAGGTTGTAAATGGCATGCTAGATAGAAAAGCATTTTTGGGGTTAAAAATAAAGGTTGTAATTGGCATGTTAGATTACACATTGAAAGCTTCCTAAAGATCCAAAGAACACTACCTTGGAAGTTGACTATCACTTTGACCTCACTTACCAAGTGGAATATGATTTCTCTCATAATTCACACATGCGAAGATAGACACATATGATATTTGAAGAGATTAAATAAGATCACAAATCATAACCCTCATCAACTCTGGGCAAATGCAAAACCTTAACCCCAACCTTAATGACTATGAAAGCAATGTTAAAAATAGAGATTAAAAAGGAAAAATGAGTCTTATTCTTATGGTATCGATTCATTATTCCATAGATTCAAGGAGAAAAGTATGGGTTATAGATTCAAGGGGGAAAGAATGGGAAAAATGGGTTATTGTAAGAGAATAGAGAGAAAGAAGAGATTTTGCACCAATAAAGGAAGAAAGATATCTTGTAAATTTGTAATAACTTATACACTTTGTAATGTCCATGTATTCCATAGCAAGTGATTATCTTTCTTTTTAAATTACATCATAAATATGAGAGTAAAAGGACAAGGCACATTACTTATGTTTTTTTTTGGAGTTTTCACTTTCACAAGTTTCTCCAAGGTAAATGGTGTCTTAAATGTACTAATGGTGTGCTATCTCGACTATTGTAGTTGTATTCTTATTTTCTTAATTATTGTTCATGAGCAATATATTTATAATATTATAATTCCATCATAAGTAATATCTTAAATAGGGTATAACCTTGATGTTTTGGCACTATTTTTTTTAGATTTTTTTTTTTTTTTTAATAATCTATGTTGTGGAATATCTATGGAAATTGATAAATCATATTGGTGCTACATTGGTTTTCTTTGGGTTTTTTTTGTGGAAAGTTGCATAGTTCTAAGATTGTCATAAAAAAGGTGAGGATAGTAACTTGAAACCATAGTCATGGTAGATGGGTAGAGAAGTATTCCGAAGGATGACTTAAAGAAGAGAAGTGCAACACCAAAATTACAAGTCTCTAACATTTTTATAGGTATGTCAATATTTATGTGAACTCTATATAGCAATCTTAACACTTTGTGGATGTGAGTTTTTGCTACCTAATATTATTCTTAGGTCACTTCTATCCATTTGAACATAAGATAGTTGTGCACGGTAATGATTCAAACATATTATTGACAAAATATTAAATAATCATTTTTTTGTAGATGTTTAAGAACAAAATAGGAGCATCTCTCTTATATGCAATTAGGATTTTTTTCCTAGCTATCATTGTATGAAGGTAACTCTTACTCAAGCTTGCATCAAAGGCTTGTGAAAATTGATTCATAATAGCTTGGATTTCATGGTGTCACTCTATAAAGATAATACATTTCCTGAGGCATGATTGCCACTTTAGCTTGCCTATGTTAAGTTAATTGATGCAAAGGGTTTGTCCTTACCCAGGGAGCCTAATCCATCTCTCAAAGGCCTAATAGCTACATCAATCAAGATATTGAGGTCATACCCACATGGCATTTTGTGAAGAAGACAAATGTCAATGTTCTATCAACCATGACTCCAAAACTTTGATGAAAGACATTTATTCTCTTAGATCAATCATTCATTGGTACATTTATTGGCTTGTCGGTTGGTCTAGTCCAAACAAATAAAATATATCTTGAAATCTAGTAGTCTACGATGTAGGGACAAGTTTCCTTATTGTATATTCATTCAAGTTTAAAGAATATTGTGATTTGATATTTTTCTTTAGCCCATACTTTATGAGCATGTGTTGGGTCAATAGTAGACTAGGGTTTGCATCAATTTCCAACAAAAGGAGGTTGTTTTTCAGTCTAAGCACTCACATTTTCAATCCCTAAGATAGTGAATCTCTCACTCAAAGCACCGTGTCGAGACTAAAGATTGTATATGGCTCACATAGCATGGCTATTGCAATTTAAATGCTCAATCCAATATACATTATTTCCCCTAGTTCTTAAGTCAAGCATTACCCATCGAATCACAATTCAAATTTATGAACTCGACGACTTTTCAACCAACATACCCAATGTTATCATCCTACTTAAGTGCACAACATAGAACAAATCAAATAATGTTTATTCATTAACACAAATGAGGAATAATAGTATAACACATCATCACCATCCAAAAGTAAGAAAAAAGAATTTGCATAGAAGACCCATTCCATTAATATAATGTGACCCAATATATTTACTAGAGTGGCTGATAGCAACAACTACTTATAATATATCTTGTAAAGTAAATTGCTACCTTAGCCTAAAGCTTGTTATAAAACTTAACAATCATAAATCATGTACCTATAAACTAATAATCAACAATCTTTTTAGGCTATGCCTATACAATATATAATGTTGTGGTTAAGGGATGGAAGATACATTCAAAACTATGTAGAGTCATTGTCTTTCTTCCAATTCTCGACTTAATGAACTCACTACCATATCCTTATGATTTAATGCTTTGGCCAAGTGCATATCTTCTTTCTATAATTCATCATTGGTTGTTCTGGATCTTTCCTACTAAAATTTTGGTCTTCCTTCATCACTAAGGCTCCTTAATTATCCCAACAATCTATACTCCACATGGAAAAACTCTTCATCTTTTCTAATTGTTGGATTTGTGCAACTCTGTTCTTGTTAATCCCATGACATAGTTGTTTCCAAAATTCAAAGCAAGGGACCCAACAAGACCCAAGTGACACATATTGACTTCTCCTCAAGTCAACTCCCCACCTTTGCTTGATCCAATAACCTCCACAACATTTTTAAATGAGGATCGCAAGTCCAAAAAGTCAGATTTTTCCGTGAACCTAGCACTTGACAATTTATTGCCCTAAAAACTTACAGATCTATTAAATGAATGCATAACTACATTCTTAACATAATTAGTGGCGGGAAAATAACCAATCTTAATCACAAATATTAGACAGAATCTTCCCAATCAATAAATATTCATTAGATGTTAGGTCCCTATAATACTAGTGTAGCCCCTATATTACTATTGTGTGCCCTAGAGTGTAACACCCCCTCCCGGGTCTACCCAAATTAACCATGCCAACCGGGGTAAACATGAGGAGAGATGCTACTCCAATCAAATTCAACCTCCTATGTCACCTTAAGGAAGTAGAATCGATGGAACATCACATACAATCATCCAACATCATCAATAGATCCCTCAAGAGACAATTTAGCCACACAGACAGCTTGTCCCTAGGTCCCACTGCTATTCTGCAGCTCTTAGGCCTCATTCCCTCTGCTATGGGAAAGGAAGCGTCCAAAAACCTAAAGTCACTCTCACATGCCTGCC
This sequence comes from Pinus taeda, assembly GCA_000404065.3. NCBI lineage: Eukaryota > Viridiplantae > Streptophyta > Pinopsida > Pinales > Pinaceae > Pinus > Pinus taeda. The sequence continues at coordinate 26,503 of APFE030535129.1, read as the reverse complement.
TGCCAGTGACTGTGGTCTAGAATTTCCAATTGTATGCCAGCAACCCTAGGATTTAAGTCACTTTTCTAGCCCAAAATCTTGGGCCCTACCTAGAACTTGTTGTAACTTTCAGAAATAATTTAAAAAATGATAACAATGTTGATCAATCAAGAATCACCCTCAGGTCTAGGCCTGAGCATCCCCAACTGGGACTGACATTCTGTCAAACACTTGACATCAATGCAACCTACAGGTCTAGGATATAAGACAAAGCATAAATGACTGAAACAACTTATGAAACATCATTAGAAGGACTGAAACAACTTATGAAACATCATTAGAAGGATCACGTTCTTCTCCATTGAACTACTAGATCATCAATTAGGTCTTGCATCCATCCATTTAACAATTACAAGTAATATGAAATAACCATGGCATGAACCAGTCATCCAACCATGCTTATAACTAGCATAAAACCATATAAATATCAAAGATATGACAGCCATCAAATCCACATATAAATCAGTGCAAAAGTAAGAGAACTTAGATTTTATTAATCATAGGCAAATCCGACGAGGTTCAGGACTTACACGTACCACCCAACCATAGACATGGTTGAACCAAATCTCTCTTTCAACCAATCACCCTCGTGCCATATTCCAAGCATGAATGTGGGATCTCATAGAACAACCAATCCAAGAACAATCAAGGGAATCTAGAGGTTAAACCACCTCCACCCTCATCCAACCATGATCACACCAAAACCAGTGCTCCGATCACAACCGAACAAAACTTGGAATGCCATTCAGAATCCATCACTATCCTTGAGGAGTTTTCCATCTCCCTTGTCTCTTAGGATTTACCACAATCCCAAGCCGAATCACTAGGTCCTAAATGGAGACTTCTCCCTCAAGTTTTACTGTATATCCTGCCAAAACCTGTTAAGGGATTCCTAAGCCTTTGGGAATGAACCTTGAGACCAACTCCAGCCCAGATTCCGAAATCCATCCAACAATTCCAAAGTTCCAAAATCGAAATAAACATCCCAACATGCCATGGCATCAGGAAAAAGGCTATGCTAGGCTGAAAACCACTATCATAACCCAACAAAATCATGCCACTGACAGAAAGAGAACCATATACCAACATGCAAATCCATGCATGTCCAAACCAGCTAGGAAATCACACATGCAAAAGGTTACCTGCAAGCATTCCTATTGAAGTTGTTTGATCTTGCTTTCATTTCCTTATTCCTCGTTTGCTTTTCCTTTCCTTTCCTTGCTTTCTTTTCCTTTCCTTTCCTTGCTCCAAACTAGAGTGCTCCAAGAAAACTCTAAGTGGCCAAGAGAGTGAGAGAGAGAGAAAATAATGAGAGAGCTCCAAAATTGAACTTAACAAAAACCATGAACTGATCCTCATAAGCCTTTTTAAGCATGAGGCCTCTAATTTCTTCATTTTCCATTATTTTCCTTCAATTTCATCCTCACATGTAACTTGTGACCTTTTTCCTTCCTTTTCTCCTAATTTCCTTTATTTCCATAAATAAATGTGCCAAAAATGCCTTTTTTCCTTTTAATGCCTTTACCAATTTTCCTTAGCCAAAACACACATCCATTGATGCCCACTAGGATATATTTTCCCAACTTTCAGCTTGGAATAAGTGTCCCTTAACCATGGTCTTATTTTGTCTTTATTAACTTTTATTACATGAACTTTTCACCAGGGATTTTATAGAACCCTCCCCATTGAGGAATAGCATCCTCGGTGTTAAACCACACCATGACCTCAACAAAACTGTTGACAAGAAAACATACTGCCTATAAAGCTTTATAGCTTAGCTTGTTGCAGTATTTACAATGAAGAACCTGCTCAAAAGCAAAACAACATGACAACATGACAATATAACAACCATAATAACATGACACCCATACCGCTTATTGGAGCTTTATAACTTAGCTCATGGCGGTATTTACATCCATATGTATACACACACACACACACACATATACAAATATAAAAAACTCAGCAAAACATATGCCAAACATAACCAACATCAAACCAAAACTGCTTTGCCTCAACTGGAAAACAATGAAGGATTAGGGCCTGCATCTAATCTATCATCTCCCATGTAGGTTCTTCAGTCCCAAATTGCTTCCACTGCACTTTAACTTGCTCTATGGCTCTGTTCCCGAGCATAAGATGTTTCCGCTCCAATATGCATTGAGGCTTTGACTGGAACTCTCCTTGTTGCTCCACCTGCAATATAGACCAATCAATAACATGATCAACATCCTTTATATACTTCTTAAGCAATGAAATATGGAAAACATCATGTAATTTCACTCTTGGAGGTAGTGCAAGCCGATATGCCACTGGTCCAATCCTCTCAAGGATCTCAAAAGGCCCGCAATATCCTAGTGCCAACTTGGCACATGAACCAATCCTCAAAGATATTTTCTTGGGCTTGATGCACAAATACACATGCTCCCTAACCTGAAACTCTTTGAACACCCTGTGTTGATCTATGTAACTCTTATGTCAATCATGTATTTCCTTTATATTCTTCTTTATAACCTTCATTTCCTGCTCCATGTCCGCCAACATGTCCAGTCCAATAAGCACCCTGTTCACTAGATCACTCCAGTTGATGGGAGTGTTACAACTTCATCTATACAATGCCCCGAAAGGACTCATCCTCAATGACTCCTAATAACCATTATTGTATGTGAACTCAACCAAGGGTAGATACTCTTCCCATTTCCTCTGTTGGTGCATCACATACATCCTCAACATATCTTCCAAGATCTTGTTGACCCTCTCTGTCTAACCATCTATCTGCGGATGATAAGCTGTATTGAAGGCCAACTCTGTACCTAAGCCTGCAAATAGCTCCTTCCAAGACTTAGAAGTGAACTTTCCATCCCTGTCAGTACAATATTCTTTGGAACATCATGTAGTCGCACTATCTGTTTGATGAACACCTCTGCTACCTCACTAGTTGAATATGCAATCTTTACCAGAATGAAGTGAGCTACCTTGCTCAACTTGTTGATCACGACCATAATAGAATCATGCTGCTTCACTGTCCTTGGAAGACCTGTGATGAAATTCATGGAAATGACCTCCCATTTCCATTCTGAAATAGCTATAGCTTATAGTAGACCATCTAGATGCTTACACTCTGCCTTTACCTGCTGACAATGTAATAATATAGCCACGAACTCAGCCACTTATTTCTCCAGATTCAGATAATAGTAAAACTTCACCGCCGCCAATGTCTTATGATATCCTAAATGACCCGAAAACGGTTTCACATGAAACTCCCTCAAGATAAGCTTCTTGAGCTCACTATAAGTCGGCACAAAGATCTTGTCTTGAAACCTCACCAAGCCATCTGACGTGAGACAATAGTCTGCATCCTGAACCCTTGTGCCTGTACGTGCAACTGTACCTATACATGTACCTACACCTATACCTCTACCTCTACATGTGCTTTGTTGTAACCTGTGCATGATCTCCATGTATTTTTCATCTCGCCGACCTGCCTACAAAATACTATCCTGTAATTATGTCCCATAAGAGCTTATAGTTGCTATATGATTTACATGTATCTTCATACTAAGAGCATCTGCAACCCTATTCTCCTTCCCTTTGATGTACCTGATCTCAAAGTCAAACTCATTAAGGGTAGCCAACCATCTAGCTTGCTTGGCATTTAGATTCGGCTGGTCAAACAAATACCTCAGCCCACTATGATCACTCATCAATGTGAACCTCCTGCCCAGAAGATAATGTCTCCACATCTTCAATGCATGTACAATCACTGCTAGCTCAAGATCATGCATCAGATAGTTCTTCTCATGCTCGTTCAGTTTTTGTGACTCATAACACACTACCTGTCCTTCTTGCATGAGAAATCCACCAAGTCCCCTCTTACGATCATTTGTACATACTACAAACTCCTTGTCTAGATCTGCAATCTTCAGCACTGGTGCATGTGTCAACGATTGCTTAAGATGCTGAAAACTATCTTCACATTCTGCAATCCATTCATACTTCTTACCTTTCCATTGCAATGATGTGATAGGATATGCAATGTGTGAGAAGTTCTTGATGAACCTCCTGTAGTAAGCTGCCAATCCCATGAATGATCTCACCTCATCTACATTCTTAGGAGCTGCCCACTCCATGATGACCCTTATCTTTTCCGGGTCTACTGCTATGCCTTCCTTGGAGACAAAATGTCCCAATGTAATGTACCATAGTCTGAAAGAATTTTCACTTTCTAAGCTTATCATACAACTAATGCTCTCTTAGCAATCTTAGCATTGCTACTAAATGTTTGACGTGTTCCTCCTCATTCTTAGAATATACTTGTATGTCATCAATGAATATAATAACAAACTTGTCCAAATAAAGACGCAACATGTTATTCATCAATCACGTGAATGTAGCTAGAGCATTAGTTAAGCCAAATGGAACAACAACAAACTCATAATGCCCATACTCAGTCCTGAACGTAATCTTGAAGATATATTGTTCCTTGATGCATGCTTGATGGTATCCTGATCTCAAGTTGATCTTAGAGAACATTGCTTCTCCCTTTAGCTGATCAAACAAATCATCAATCCTCTGCAAAGGGTACATGTTCTTGATCGTTACATTGTTCAGCTTCTTGTAGTCAATGCATAATCTAGGAGTACCATCTTTCTCCTTTACGAATAACACTGGTGTGCCCTAAGGTGATACACTGGGTTTGATGTATCCTTTGTCCAACATTTCCTTTAGTTGCAACTTCAACTCTACCAAATTAGGTGTGCTCATCGTGTAAGGTTCTTTCAATGTTGGACCTGCCCCTGGCACTAACTCAATAGAAAAGTATACCTCCCTGTGAGGTGGAAAATCTGAAATGTCCTTATGAAATACATCCTGAAACTGTTGCAACACTGGGTACCTGTGCAACACACTCGCATCCTCAACCTCCTTACCCTTCTTACGGAAATGTGTACTACAAACATCACACAACCTTTTCTGCAACTACACTTAGTTTTCATAGCAGTAACCATCCTCACTGATGTAGGATTCTTCTTTCCTTGCAAGGTCCTCTTTCCCCACTATCATCCACACACTCAATGGCCTTGTCGAAGAAATCCACTTTAGTTCTGTGACCAACTCGCTTCTTCGTACTAGTAACCAACTGTACCAACCAATATTCTGCATGCACTTCTTTTCTCACACTACACTTATCCACCAGGTCAGGATTAATATAATTGTTGTTAGATCCAGGATAAATCAAAATAGAAACAACTTGATCACAAAGCTTACCGTCCATCTCAATGATCAATCCTTGATGATCTGCCTGCTTGTTGTCCACAGCTGCATAAATCAGAAGGGTGTTATGATCAACATCACCAACTTTATGTGCCTCTTGAGCACTGTATATCTGGGGTCTACCACCACTCTAATATTGTGAAAAATCCCTCTTACGATGATCCTTACCACATATCCAACACTGTAATGGTTCCTTACCACTTCCTCTAGCCTGTTGCTCTCCATGTCCCTTCTCAGATGTATAGAATCTCTTGTAAGGAACTGCATTATCTTTCTCACTTGCATCTTGAGGTCTTCCTCACTTTGATTGCCTTTTTCCTTTAGCTTTGTCGTTTCTTTTCAAGTCATGTTTTAGCTCAAATTTTTGCTTCGATTTCTCATAACAATGCTTCAACTTTCGGATGGCCACCTCCAACGATCTAGGCTCATTGAACTCAATTCGGTATCTGTATGCAACTGGAAATCCACTAATGAATCTATGAACCTTGGCCTTCTCCTCTCTGAGGTAAGGCACGTATCTCAACAACTCCAAAAATCTACTAGTATACTCCTCATCTGTCATAGAACCAGTCTGCAACTCATAAAACTCCTTAGCTTTATCATCATAGTACCTCTCAAACAAGTACTTCTTCTTGAAGAGCCTTTCAAACACATTCCAAGTCAACTCATCCTGATGTATGTCCTTGAATTCTTCACATCTTCCCACAAAATATCCGCTTTACCTTTGAGACTAAAAAGGGATATCCTTGCTTTCATGTTTTCCGAGTAATCATGCAATCTAAAGAATTTCTACATGCCAAGCAACCAAGCCTCTGCATCTTGTGATTTATTCATCTCTCCATTAAAGGTAGGTGGCTTTGACTTCTTGAACTCATCCAACAAATATCCCTTCTCATTCTTCCTGTACAGATGATAATGATGACGATCATGATGTTTATTAGAACCAGAACTAGAGTAATATATGTGTCCAGTACCTCTCCTATCCAAAGTGTCCAACAACATACCATCTCTGATAGTGTTAGATCTATCTGACTTATGTCTACTATGATACCTACTACCATATTACCAATTAGTTCTATTCTCATGTCCATGGCTGATCCGAAGAGGTCCTTGTTGTTGCAAATCTGACAACCTAAGAAGTAATATTGCATTCACCTCTGCTTGTTTCTCTTGTTCCTGCATGATTTTATCATTGTATGCTTTACAAATCCTTGTTTCTTCTTCTCAATGTGTTTGCTAATTTAGAATATTTCCCCACACAATGCTTCCCATCTGATTCATAGGGATATTCTATGTAGTCTACCACCTTGTTGGCCATCTGATCTCTTTCCTACAAGGCATACTATGTCAGCTAAACCACATCACCATAAATCAACGTACCTTAGCATGCTCGAGGAGGATACCTTGTCTGCGAGATCATCAAATGAACATGATGCATGTACAATCATAACCATAATAACATATAGACATATATCAATAAGTGCATCAACACATAACCATCACACTAACTAGGGTCCAATCATCAATGCAAGGTCATATCAACAATGCATGCTATCATGACCTCATGCATGACAACAACCATTACAACAGTATACACATTGCCTCAAGCAACTATCCACCTGCATAAGCAATGCCTAATCAACTAAACATACACATAACCGCATAAAGTTGAGCATAAGAAATCAATTCTTGTAATCAACCTACAAGACTGATGCATGTAATCAAGTAACCAAGAATGCAACCCAACATACAAGAATGTAATCAAGCTGCATATAATTGTATAACCAGTCATATACTCATGATGATGCGTTCCATAAAATCAACATCAAGTTACTTATGATAACCTTACTTCTACCATGATCAATATGATGCAGTGCAACAAGCACATGGAACGCAAGTGTAAGAGCCACACACGCAATTGACATGCATGCGTGATCAACACATTCGCCTATATCTATAGCACTAGATATGACCCAAAGAGAGCATAACCATGCTCTAATACCAATCTATAACATCCCCTTCCAGGTGTACCCAAAGTAGCCATGCCAATTGAGGTAAACATGAGGAGGGATGCTACTCCAAACAGATTCAACCTCCTATGTCACATTAACGAAGTGGAATCGACAGAACATCACATACAATCATCCAACATCATCAACAAACCCCTCAGGAGATAATTCAACCACACAAACAACATGTCCCTGGGTCCCACTGATATTCTACATCTCCAAGGCCTTAGTCTCTCTCATTCTATGGGCAAGGGAGCGACCAACAACCTAAATTTGCTATCACAGGCCTACCTACCAGCAACTGTGGTCCAGAATTGCCAGTTTTGTGCTAGAAACCCTGAGATTTAAGCCACTTTTCTAGCCCAGAATCCTAGCCCATGCCCATAACTTGTTTTAACTTTCAGAAATCATTAAAATCATAGTAACAATGATGATAAATCAAGAATCACCCTTAGGACTTGGCTTAAGAATCCCCAACCGGGACTGACATTCTGTCAAACACTTGGCATCAATGCAACCTATAGGTCTAGGATACAAGACAGAGTATAAATGAATGAAACAACTTATGAAACATCATTAGAAAAATCACCTCCTTCTCCATTGAACTACTAGATCATCAATAAGGTCTTGCATCCATCCATTTAACAATTCAAAGTAAATATATGAAATAGCCATGACATGAACCAGTCATTCAACCATGCTTATAACCAACAAAAAAACCATATAAATATTAGAGATATGAAAACCATCAAATCCACATATAAAGCAGTGGAAAAGTAAGAGAACTTAGCTTTTATTAGTCGTAGGCAAATCTGACTAGGTTCAGGACTTCCACATACCACCCGACCATAGGCATGGCTGAACCAAATATCTCTTTCATCCAGTCACCCCTGTGCCATATTCCAAGCATAAATATGGGATCTAATAGAACAACCAATCCAAGAACAATCAAGGGAATCCAGAGGTTAAACCACCTCCACCCTCATCCAACCATGATCACACCAAAACCAGTACTCCAATCACAACTGAACAGAACTTGGAATGTCATATGGAATCCATCACTATCCTTGAGAAATTTTTCATCTCCTTGTCTCTTAGGCTTTCCTCAATCCAAACCCAGATCACTAGGCCCTAAACCAAGATTGCTCCCTCAGGCTTTATCGTGTATCTAGGAAAATCCGGTCAAGGGATTCATATGCCTTTGGGAATTAACCTTGAGACCACCTTCGCCCCAGATTCTGAAATCCGTTCGACAATTCCAAATTTCCAAAATTGAAATAAACATCCCAACATACCATGGCATCCGGAAAAAGGCTAGGCTAGGCTAAACACCATAGTCATAACCCAGCAAGACGATGCCACAGATAGCAAGAGAACCATACACAAACATGCAAAGCCATGCATATCCAAACTAGCTAGGAAATCACACATGCAAAAGGTTACCTGCAAGTATTTCTACTAAAGTTGCTTAATCATGCATTCATTTCCTTGTTCCTTTCTTGCTTTTCCTTTCCTTTCCTTGCTCCAAACTAGAGTGCTCCAAGAAAACTCTAAGTGGCCAAGAGAGTGAGAGAGAGAGATAATAATGAGAGAGCTCCAAACTTGAACTTGACAAAAGCCATGAACTAATCCTCAAAAGCCTTTTTATGCATGAGGCCTCTAATTTTTTCATTTTCCATTATTTTCATTCAATTTCCTCCTCACATGCAACCTGCGACCTTTTACCTTCCTTTTCTCCTAATTTCCTTTATTTCCATAAATAAATGTGCCAAAATGCCTTTTTCCTTTTAATACCTTTGCCTTAGCCTTTGCCAATTTTCCTTAGCCAAAACACACATCCAGTGATGCCCACTAGGATATATATGCCCAAAATTCATCTTGGAATAAATGTCCCTTAACCGTGGTCTTATTTTGCCTTTATTAACTTCCATTACATGAACTTTTCACCAGGGTTGTTAAACATAGAAGCACAATTATCCTGATGATGAGTCTGGTTTAAGACTCGAAACGTCGATATAAAAATGATGAGCATTGTGGTAAATCCGAACTCTTCTCAGAAACCACCCCACAGTAATCTGCAAACCAAAATACATTATTATTGTTATGTAGGACATAATTATATTTTGAACCTTTAGACTCCCACATATACCAAGGAGGTCTTCTCATTTGAATCATCCAAGAATTGTTCTTTTATGTGATGTAAAAGCAGGCTTCCTGCTTGAAGTGGCTTATTATCTAGTCATTGATCTATCATTTCTTATGCTTCTGTGCTATTTTTTATCTGGATACATAACATTTGGTATTAGAGCTATTTATCATAGTGTTTTGCTGCTTCAAATGGGTCATTGTGGAATTTTCACTATAACTTTCTTTTTGTAAAGATTAGATTATGAAATTGATACCACGTGAAGGAAAAACCTTGATGAACATCTGGTTAAAATTTTGATACCCTGGTTCGCTACATTTTCAGAGATATGGTCCAAGAAAGTTAGAATTTATGCATGCTCCAAAATATAGTCTCAAACAAGTGTTCCGGGGAAAATCGTCATAACCTTCTCTTCGAGCATTGAATTTTATTTTCACAAAATGTGATTAAAATTGAACAAAGTATAGTTTCTTGGGTACTAGTTTCAAGGTCTAAGGATAAAATAGTAACATGCGACATCATATACAAGTTTAATCTATTGAACCAATCCATAATCAGGTCATTGTGGGAGAACTGGCATAACTTTATCTTGAAGGATCTAATCCCAGTCTAACTGGTGGAGAGAGAAAGAAGAAACAAAGGGCTACTGCAAGACAAAATTTCAGAACTTGGGAGGTTGAAATCAAAGAGATAAAATAGTTTCAAGGTCAGTCTTATCAATGCACTCAAAATCAAGCTCTAAAAGGTGTATATTTTTAAATTTGCATAATTGTCTTTGAAAAATCATTTTGAAGTGATTCAAATGGAATAATGAAGCATAAATATCATTAATTGGTTCCAAAATGCCTTAAAAAATTAATTATGCACCCATTAAGCCCTTAGAAAGATCTATTATGACACGTGAAGAAGAGGAAGAAATGCAACATGATATATAAAAATTGTGGGAACAAGTGCAACAATTTTCACTCTCACAAAGAGAAACCAAAAATGAATTGGGGGGGATGAATTTTAAGATGGATGGTTTATAAGAAAAAATAAAAAGGGAAATGGACCATTTAAAGGCAGACATGGAAGGTTTTATAAAGTTGGTAGAAGAAATGCTTTCTAGTGGTGACAAGGTATTCCATGAAACCCATGATGAGAACAAAAGAAATGTGAATCATGATTTTAGAGACAATAACTCTAGGTTGAAGACCAAACATATTCCAAAGATCGATATGAGAAGTTTTATGGAAAGGATCTGGTAACATGGATACTATAGATGGCCAGTTCTTTGATCTAAACGATGTGCAACACACAAAAATGGTATGCATTGCATCTTTATATTTAGAACCCAATCAATTTGTGTGGTATCGATGGCTTTGTTGTCATAAATCACTTTTCACTTAAACAATTTTTACAGAGAAATTGATAGCACATTATGAGGATACAAAGAGCTATAACTTATTTAGCTAAATGATAAATATCAAACAAAAGGGTTCAATTAGGGAGCACATTAAGTAATTCCAAATATTGAATATCAAGGTAATTGATATTCCAAAGGAGCATCTAACTGATGTCTTCATAGTAATTTTAAAGGATAACATCTAACATGAGGTTTGCCTTTGGGAACCTAAGTCATTAGAGAATGCATTCAGGGTGGCAAGAAAAGTTGAAAGTAAAATTATGGTAACATGGAGGTCTACAACTCACAACTATAAAGATGGAAGTGTTGTCGCTCCTAGTGTCCCATAGCCTACAAGGTTGACACCACAACAACTAGAGGAAAAAAGATAAAAAGGGCTTTGTTACAATTGTGATAGAAAATACACTAAAAGTAATAAGTGTGCTGAGAAGAAATTATTTTACATAGATTGTGAAAAGGAGGAAGAAAAGGAACAAGAAACATCAAAAGCAGATGATTTACACTAGGAACCAAACCTAGGGTTTGAAAAATAAGAAATGAAATGACCATATCTTGTAATTCTTTGGCGGGAATTACCACCCCTCAAAATCTCAAGATAGAAGGATATGTCAAGAAGAAAAAGGTAATATTGCTTATTGATTCAAGTAGTACCCATAATTTTATTCATTTTAAGATAGCAAAGGATTTGAATTGCTTTCTATATCTAGCACTAGAGTGTTAAGTGATGGTTGCATATGGAGGAACTATAAATTGCTCAAGGAAATGCCATAACATCAATCTAACCATGGGGGAATATGTATTGAATATTCCAATGCTTGCAATTCCAATGGGTGGTGTTAATGTAGTATTAGAAGTCCAATGGTTACAACCTTTTGGGATGATATCTTTTAATTTTCAAGAAATTTTCTTGAAATGTTTTTAGGAAGGAAATGAAATTTAATTAAGGGGTATCACAAGGAAACCTGGGAAGACAATAAAATCTAATGGAATGAAAAATATTTTGAAGAAGGAACAACGAGGGGTAATTTCATAATTATGCTAAGTAGCTGTTCAAACATCTAAGTCATCCATTTCTTTAGATCTCCAAAGTGTCCTTGACAATCATTCTAGGGTATTTGATACTCCCAAAGGTTTCCCACCTATTTGCGATCATGATCATGCTATTTACTTGATTCCAGGAAGTGTTCCTCCAAACATTAGACCTTACATATGTCCCTATGCCTAAAAGAGTGAAATTTAATGTACGGTTGCATAAATGCTAGAGGATAGTATAATTCAACCTAGACAAAGTTCTTTCTCTTCTCCTTGAGTATTGGTGCACAAGAAGGATGGATCATGGCATATGTCTCCAGATTATAGGGAGCTCCACAAGCTCACTATTAAAAATAAATTTCCTATTCTTGTCATTGATGAACTGTTGGATGAACTACCTGGAGCAATTTACTTCACCAAGATGGATATTTATTCAAGATATCGTAAAATTAGAATGAATATATAAGACATTCTAAAAACAACATTAAAAAATCATGAAGGTCATTATGATTTTTTGCTCATGCCTTTTGGCCTTAATAATGCACCTTCCACATTTCAAGGTTTGATGAATTCCAATTTCAAAGCCTTCCTTAGAAAATTTGTGTTAGTATTTTTTTGATGGTATATTAATCTACGACAAGTCTTGGAAATATCATATTCAACATGTTGACAAGGTGCTAAAACTATTGGAGGAGAAACAATCATGTGTAAAAACCTTTAAAGTTTTATTTGGGGTATGGGAAGTGGAATATTTGGGTCATACTGTATCTCATGAGGATATTAAGGTAGAACCTAACAAAATTAAATCCATAAAATAATGGAAAATTCCCACAACCTTAAGGCATCTTCAAGGATTTCTCAGGCTGACATGGTATTATCGTAAGTTTGCCAAAAATTATGGGAAAATAATAGCACATCTAACAACATTATTGAAGAAAGGTGCATTTTTTAGACTCTAGAAGAAACTAAGGCCTTTGAAAATCTTAATGAGGCAATGCGTCAAGCTCTGGTATTAGCTACACCAAACTTCACAAAAAAATTCATTGTGGAATGTGATGCCTCAAGAAATGGCATTCGTGTCGTTTTAATGCAAGAATAAAACTCGTTTCTTTGAAAGTTGTACAATCAAAGGAAAGTATTTACACAAGCTTATTTATGAGAAGGAAATGAAGGAAATGTTGGAAATACTACATCCCCTAAAGCAATGACACCCTTATCTAATAGGAAGACACTTCAAGGTAAAAAAAGTTCATGATAGCCTTAAATACTTCTTGGAACAAATATTATCTTCAGAAGAGCAACAAAAAAGGGTCACATAGATGTTGGGTTATCACTTTAAAACCATCTACTAAAAAGGGAAGAAAAATGTTGTTGCAGATGCACTCTCAAGAAGGGACAAAGATTTGGATAACTTAAGCAAGGAATGGATGGAATAATGATGAAGAAGTGTGGAAACTCATTCAAAAATTGCACCAATATCCCAATTCATCTTGTACATTTATCTGGAAAAATGATTCACTGTGGTACAAAGATTGCTTATAGCTATGTAATAACTCCCAAGTTAAACAAAATGTTATTTTCAAATTACACATCTCTCCTATAGGAGGGTACTCAAGATTTTTGAAAACTTACCACAAGTTCAAGAGGGATTTTTTTTTAGATGGCCTTAAATATGATATTTAGAAGTTTGTGGCAAAATGTTTGGTTTTCCAACAAAATAAAGTTGATTCAATTAAGACCCCAAGTTTTTTACAACCATTATCCATTCCAAGTTAGCATTGGAAGGAGGTCTCAATAGATTTTATCACGAGTCTACCCAAGTCTGAAGGAAAGTGTGTCATCATGGTTGTAGTTGATAGACTTACCAAGTATGCACACTTTTGTGTACTATCTCATCCTTTCAAAGCTAGTACAGTCACTACTGCATTTATGGAAACAATTCAAAAGCTACATGTAAACCAAAAGATTATTGTAAGCGACATAGATCCCATTTTTACTGGAAATTTTTGGACATAATTATTTTCTTGTCTTGGTACTCAATTAGCTCATAACTCATCTTATCTTCCTCAATTTGATGGGAAAACTAAGATAGTGAACAAATGTTTGGATGGATGTCTTTTTCTATTTGTATATAATAAGAAAACATAATAGGTCAAGTGGTTACCTCCGTAAGAATGGCGTTTTAACACTTCTTTCCATACCACAGCAAAAATGAACCCATTTATGGCACTTTATGGATATCATGCACCATCCATCACATTGTCTCTAAGTGACAATTCTAAGGTTCAAGCAGTGGAAGATCACATCAAGAATCAAATACTAGCTATCCAACTCTTAAATGATAACATGACTCTGACACAAAATCTAATGAAAGAAAAAGAATATCAACATCACAATGAAAGAAGTTTTAATGTGGAGGATTGGGTATTTTTGTGGCTATAACCATACAAACAAATGTCCCTCACGAAAGCTAAGAAGGATAATAAATTATCACCTAAGTAATATGGCCCTTGCAAGGTGTTGCAAAAGATTGGTACTATGGCATACAAATTGGAGTTGTCATCATCTTCGCAAGTACACCCAATTTTCCATTTTTCATGCTTAAAGAAGGTTATAGGTGACATGTTCCTAGTTCAAACTATATTTCCAGAACTTAACGAGAAAGGAAAATTCATATTGGAGCCTGAAACAATCATGGAGACAAGAATATGACAGCTACGAAATTGATCAATTTTAGAGTATCTCATTAAGTGGAAGAACTTACATGTTGAAGGTTCCACATGGGAGGATGAGTATTTTATACAGAAGCATCCAGAACTACTCAAGCGTTGAAGACAACACTTTTTTGAAGGAGAGTGGCATGTTAGGTACCTATAATACTAGTGTAGCTGATCTAAAATGGGGGTTTGATAACTTGTTATGCTTACAAGAGCTTCCCACTCAGTTTAACAAATAAATTATCTAGCTTATATATGACATTTCCGGAATTAAATACTTGAAACAAGTGTATGAATTTTTAAAATTAACTTTTGAAGTGTTTTAAGTCCATTTGTTTCTGCTAATATTAAACACATATAACAGCCATATAATGTAGCAAATAAACAACCACACATAGCAACAAATTTAATCTAGGAGTTCACCCGAATATCGTGGACTACGTCTCCTTGAGATTTTTTCATCTTGACTTGGATCTTTGGGATTATGGTGAATTTTCTTTTACAAGTTCCACACTTAACTCCAAAGGTTAATGAACTAAATCAATGGGCTTAGAATACCATCTATATCCCTATCATGGCTGCCATCACTCTGCAAACATATCTAATCTCCCTTAGACTTGATTCCTTCAATAAGTGCAACGAGCTACCCTGAGATTCTTGATGGCACTAACTCCTTCAAAATTCTTTAACTGTCACTGAAACTTCATCCACTATCTCCAGCACATATATGACACCGAAAATAAACTGAACATTTTCTCAAAATGAGCACTGCATCCCCAAACTAGGCCTTCCTCCACAGTTGGCACTAGGCTGCCTAAAACTTTCCTGTAGTAGAAGTTTTCAAATGCTTTTGTAAATCCCTACAATGGATTTAGAAGGCTCATTACAATCAGGAAAGATTGTTGGTTCGCTAAAAACGAGTACTGGTAGCTCCTACAACTACCACCAACTCCTGGTGACCCTAAGCTCCAAAATATCCCTCAATGAAAATCTCCATGAAGATGACTTCTTCAACTTCTTTGGACTATTCCGTTGGCTTTGAAGGCTCCAATTAGCTTATCTAGCCTCTTTTTTTGTTCTCTCTCTTGTCGAAAACTGCTCTTGGAGTGCATTTAAGCAATATCCCCTAGGGATACTCCACCAAATTTGGTGAACTGCACCTAACTCCAGTTGAATTTAGCATAACCTCCTTTTTAGTCGCTCTGCCAAGCTAATCGTCGGAGGTGAGCCATTACAATAACTGTTTGGGCACACATATGAGGTGGTATAATCCCAACGATTAGGGATAATCCTCACTAGAAGCATTTCAAATAGTGGAATTTCCATAGTCGATCTATCCCGCTTGATCCAACGACGTGTCGTCCTCTCACCAACTAACTGGGATGATCTCCACCGTCGATGTGACCCATCCAATTGAACAATTGTCACGCAATCTCGCACATATTCTTGCATGAGAGATATCACATTGAGAGCGTGCGAGAAAAGTGGTTTTCTCATGCTACGTGTCGCACGCTAAGGTTAATTGCGTGAATTTTAGAAATACCATTTCCAGCCTTTAGGGCATGCGAGATACTGCTTACCACTTGCCAAATACTACCCATGTGCTTAATATGGAAAGGTTTAGCTCTTACCCCAAAAGGGAATATTCCAGGGATTATTAATCTTTTTAATATTTTCAAAAACCAAATTAATCTTGGTCAAATGTCCAAAAGTTGCAGTTTACTGGACTTTTCAAATTGCGATAACTCCTCCATATGGTGTCAGTTTTTCAAATCATTCATGACACCATAATTAGGAAAACGAGATCTATCTAGTCATTTAGGTTCGACACTCTTTCAAACACTTTGAAATTTGAGCTATCACTAAGGTCATGGATCAATATCTGATCACTCCTCCCCATTAGGAATCTTTTGGATCCCAAAAGACTAATATATTGATCTGTACAGTAGATGAGAGTACATCACCCTCTTCTTTTCAGCCTCCATACACTTGCCTGCATGGCTAATTCCTTTGAACCAAAACTCGAAGGTAGTAGACACTTCCCTTCCTGGATGTGCTTGTCCTCCTATTAAGCACTATCTTCCTTGAACTCATTCATAATTTCTATTGAGAAGTTTACAGAAGGTAGCTGAACATCGCTTCCTTGATCATCAACCCAAGGTGGCTCAAACCAATGTGAGATTACATCACAAATATATGCATACTTAACTGAAATTTGCATATGTACCAATGAAAGTATGTTTTACTGGTTCAAGAGGTCAAATCACTTCTATGGCAACTTTTGTTGCTGCAAAATTCTTCTTACATCTTCCAAAAACAACTTGACGACATAAATTCACATCATGTCTCTTAAATCTGGGTGTACAAATGATCGACTAAATTACAAGCCGACAAAAACATACCTTTTTCAAACAACTGACTCTCTGAGTCAAGCATGTACAAAAAGAACTTGACAATTCTTTTTCAAAGTAGAAAGAATTCCATCTCTTGTGAAACACTTCATCATTATCTCACTTTTTCAATCTTTGAGACAAAATCAACTTTTCCAAGTCGATATGACATTGCATGCATGTTTAAACAAAGCAATTGACCATCAAGTCAATTATACATACATGTTCAAATACAATGAAGTCATCTACATTCCTTTGTTCATACATACCATTCTCATGTATGTATTCCATTCTTCAACTTTCTCTCAAGCACAATCATAAGTGCAAGATCCTCAATCATATGTAAATGTACTTACAAAGTTGAAATGAACATAATTTTGCTGCAATAAAGTGAGTCCCATACTCAACTTTTCCATTCACCTTTTTGGTAAAACCTTGCAACTTGCATTCCATTGGCAAAGAAATGTATCAAATCAAAAGATATGCAACTTTAATTGGATAAGAACTCTAATAATTTCTTACCAATCCACATCAAAGGCACTTCCTTTAACTACATATTGAAATCAACATTTGAATCATCCTGAAACACATCAATTATGCAAACTTCCTTTCCATTCTTGCCATTCTATTTATCCACCTTCTTCAAATTTCGTGGAAGCATTGTTGGATTCAAAATCCAACACTTTTCAGAAATATGTCCTTACTTATGGCAATAAGTGCAACACATGGTCATCCTCTTTACAACATAATTTGCCTTGTCCACTGGACCTTTGGCTTCTTGCCTCCTTTTCTTCAAAAGTTTCCTCTATGTGGCCATTTTCTTCCAACATCTAGAAACACTATGGTTAACCAAACCACAAAAGGAAGATGCAAGTTTTTTCGAATGCTTATGTGGAAATTTACCATGCTTAACATAATCAAAAGAAATGTGATTGAAATAAGATTTAAACTTTCCTCTTTCACCTTTGTTGCCTTCATGAGAAGGTGAATCGAATGAAGAAGTGGCTCCCTTCAGAACACCATTAATATCTTCAATGATTTTAGAGCTTTCACAACTCCCTTGTTCGAGTGCATGCTTATGAACACTTTCTTCTTACAAAGTATGTTTCAAACAATTGCATCCCCCATGAATACAATCCTTACAAACTTGAGGTAGAGAACCTAAATGGAAACTCCTTCTAGGAACTATTTTAGTTGCCTTCATCGCTGCTTTGGAACTTTCTCCATAAGATTGTCCATAGCCAAGACCCAAATACTTAGGCCTTTCCTCAACCATTATTGGCTAAACTATGCCTTGTGTATGTTTTCCTAATCCTTTTCCTTCATAACCCATTTTTGACATCAACTTGAACCCTATGCCTCTTGTATGTTTTTCAAAAGAGCCAACATAAACATTCTTTGAGGAAATTGAAGACAAACTAGAATTGTTTACCTCTTCTTCAAACTGATGCTTGACTAAGGCTTCTTTGGCAACAAGGAGTTGTGTCTCCAACTCATGCATCCTTTCTAGGTTCATAATTGCAATATGAAGTTGGCTCTCCATTTTTTCCAATTTGTCAAAAAGCAATTGCTTCTCTTCCTTCATGGAATTCAATTTTTCTCGAAGGTTGGTGCACTTCCTTTCATCTTCATACATTTTTTTCACCATATCCATCATCATGAAGAAGTCTCGTTTCATGCCTTCATCAAAGAATCTTGTGAAGGAGGAGGATTTTGAAAACTCACTTGTAGAAGTTGTCATGATAGAAATGAACAAAAGAAATTCAACATAATTCACAAAGCTTTCAAAGAATTAATGGTGGTTGTAGAGTCAAACTCTTATTCAAGCAGCCTTTTGCAAACAAACCCTCTTGTGCTTAAAGGGTTTCCTTGAGGTCCTTTGGGTAAGGAGAATAACTTCAGCCCTTCTTCCTTCTTGTCCTTTCCTAGACTTATCTATCAGTAGCTTTCCCTTCACCTTTGCAAACTCAAACAACAGTCAGTTTACAAACAATCAAACAATCAAATTCTTTATACTGTTTAAACACATTTCAAGTTAAACAAGAAACCTACTGCTCTATCAATCAAGCAAATTATTGCTTTGTTAATCAAGCAAATTGCTTTTTCAATCAAGAAACCTGCTCTGATGCCATCTGATCTGTAATGGGGGTTTGATAAATTGTTATGCTTATAAGAACCTCCCACTCAGTTTAACAAATAAATGATCTAGCTTATATATGACATTTGCATCATTAAATACTTGAAATAGTTGTATGAATTTTTAAAAATAATTGTTTAAGTGTTTTAAGTCCATTTGCTTCTGTTGATATTAAACACATATAATAGCCATATAATACAGCAAATAAATAACCACACATAACAACAAATTTAATCTAGGAGTTCACCCAAATATCGTGGTCTACGTCTCCTTGAGCTTTCGTCATCTTGACTTGGCTCTTTGGGATTATGGCAAAGCTTTTCTTACAAGTTCCACACTTAACTCCAAAGCTTACCGAACTGAACTAGTGGGCTTAGAATACCATCTATATCCCTGTCATGGTTGTCATCACTCTGCAAATAGATATAATCTCCCTTAGACTTGATTCCTTTAATAAGTGCAATGAGATACCCTAAGCTTCTTGATGGCACTAACTCCTTCAGAATTCTTTAATTGTCACTGAAACTTCATCCACTATCTCTAGCACATATCAGACACCAAAAATAGACTGAATATTTTCTCAAAATGAGCACTGCATCCCCAAACTAGGCCTTCCTCCACGGTTGGCACTAGGCTTCCTGAAACTTCCTTGTAGCATCTAGGCCTTTAGAAGTCTTAAAATGCTTCTGAAAATCCCTGCAATGGATTCAGAAGGCTCATTACAGTCAAGAATGACTGTTGGTTCATTAAAAACAAGTACTGGTAGTTCCTACAACTGCCTCCAACTCCTGGTGGCCCTGAGCTCCAAAATCTACCTCAATGAAAATATCCATGAAGATGACCTCTTCAGCTTCTATGGACTATTCCATTGGCTTCAGAAGAATTTAGTTAGCCTAGCTAGCCTCTTGTTTCATTCTCTCTCTTTCTCTCTCTCTTGTCGAAAACTGCTCCTGGAGTGCATTTAAGCAATATCCCCTAGGGATACTCCACCAAATTTGGTGAACTACACCTAACTCCAGTTAAACTTAGCATAATTGCCTTTTTAGCCACTCCGCCAAGTTGAACGTTAGAAGTGAACCGTTACAATAACATTTTTGGCACGCATATGAGGCGGTATAATCCTGGCAGTTAGGGATAATCCTCACCGGAAGCATTTCAAATAACGAAATCTCCACTGTCGATCTATCCCACTTGATCCAATGGGTATTGTGTCGTCCGCTCACCAACTAACTCAGACAATCTCCACCGTCGATGTGACACGTCCAATCGAATGGTTGTCGCATAATCTCGCAGATTCTTGCATGACTGATATCACACCGAGAGCGTGCAAGAAAAGTGGTTTTCTCGTGCTACGTGTCACATGCTAAGGTTAATTGCGTGAATTTTAGAAATACTATTTCCAACCTTTAGGGCACGTGAGATACCGCTTACCACTTGCCAAATACTACCCACATGCTTAATACATAAAGGTTTAGCACTTACCCAAAAAAGGAATATTCCAAGGAATATTAATCTTTTTAATATTTTCAAAAACCAAATTAATTTTGGTCCAATGTCCAAAAATTGTAGTTTACTGGACTTTTCAAATTGTGATAACTCCTTCATACGGTGTCGGTTTTTCGAACCGTTCATGGCACCAGAATCAGGAAGACGAGATCTATCCAGTTGTTTAGGTTTGACACTCTTTTGAACACTTTGAAATTTGAGCTATCACTAAGGTCATGGATCAATATCTGATCAATATCCCCTACATTGTTATTGTGTGACTCATAGAAGCACATTATTGTTATTATTGTGCCCTTACATTATTATTGTTATGTAGGCCCTAATTATATTTTGACCCTTTAGACTCTTATATATATCAAGGAGGTCTTGTCATTTGAATCATCCAAGAATTGTTCCTTTATGTGATGTATAGATGGGTTTGCCACTCGAAATGGCTTATTATCTAGTCGTTGATATATATTTTCTTATGTTTCTGTGTAATTTTTTATCTGGATACATAAAATTTTATATGAATTCACTTGCACTGTCATCCTAGGATAATGGCCCAATTGAGAAAATTATAAATACAATATGCCTTGGATATGATCCAACATATCAGGCACTAGATTTTTCCTTGATATCCTTGGTTGATTTGGATCTCCAATGTTTCCATTCTATACTTAGACTTGACACACTAGAATGGAAGTCCTTCTCCACTCCTCACTAAGATGTCTCTCTCAATTTATTGTGTTGTTGTATGGTATGTCTTCTACTCTCCTTAGCTTGCTTTTATAGTTTTACATTGAGATAAATCCCTAACCCTAATGTCCAAAGTGATTGATGACCAAGATTAGATCTTGGCCCACTTGAGATTAATGGTTGAAATTAAAGCATAGTCACTAAAGTAAATTATTTTACTTTTCCTACGTTTCTTTAGCTCAATTATCCAACATAGTCATTATGTGATTTTCCTAAGTTTTCCACGGATGTGCTTTTCGTAAGTTTAAACTTAGGATAGGCTAAATTAAAAACTTTCTTACACTTGAGAAAGTGTTCTAAAAAATTATTTATGGGCATCTTCTATGCATCTAGATGCTTAGGGTCATGCAAAAATACCTACCCGAGATAGAAACATCAACACAAGATCACCTACATAACTTCAATGATAAACTTAGAAATACCATAGGATTGTTCCATTCACTTATCCATCAAAATATTTAAATTCACCAAGTATTTATTTACTTGATCTATGTCAAGTATTTGTGGTCACATCTCTTGTAACAATAATCAGTTAGTTTCTATTGATTGGTGCGATTATTTTAGTGCATTGTTATGTCTAAGCGCCACTATTAGTACACTATATATCTTTATACAAATTATTGTAGTGCATTGTGATTTCTAAGTGCCACTAGTTGGAGCTATAATAATTGTATCTAAACCTATATAGGGTACTAATATAATTGGTCCATCTATTCATTAGCCATATGAATTCTTTAAATTTCTCCTCTCTAGCAATTTGTTTTTGGTTTGTTTCACCTCTTATTATAGTTTATTGATCCTTTCTTATAACACTTCGATTAATTATTCCCTTTTCCTCACAATATACACCCAATTTCAAGTGGTAGTGAGCATCTCCTCAAATTAGTTGACTATGATATGAATCTTCTCTTTCACTTAGTCTACTAATTATGGTGTAGGTTCCACGATCTATAGTAATTGGGCCATCCTATGTTGCTTGAATAATATTTTAATGTCCCAAACATGTTTCAATTTTGTTCCTCTCGTTTATTTAATGGTTGCTCACTACAACTGCTTTCTAATTTCCATTTAGAGGGTGTCTAATGCCACATCACCAATTTTGACATATTCTTCTTGGATGGATGGCCACATAATGATTAGTTTACCATGGATTGTTTCAAATTAGTCCTTTAGTGCTAGCTTCTCTCTTTGTAGGCTACTCACCTCCTCAACTGCATCATCGAGACAAATTTGTAGGTAATTATTCTCTATTTTCATTTGTGTTAGACGCCTCTCCACCTTTTTTTTTTTTTTTTTTACTGGTTCACGGGCCCTGGTCAGTGAGTCCGCTACTCCAGGTTCGAGAAATCTGGGTGGACCCCACCCGAAGGGGGTCCACCCCTCGGTCACAACAGACCTAACCCCAAGAGCTTACGGGTTTCGACCTTGTGACCTCCCCGACTTGACCGATTGTGCTAACCCTTGGGGATTTTAGACCCCTCTCCACCTATAAGAGTTGATGTCCTATTTCATTTCCAAAAATAAAATATTGAAAATTGTCCTATATGGAAACCTAGCCTATGTCAAATTGTTATGATGCATGTGAGTGCAATTACACCAAAGCATCCATATGTGCTAGTGATTGCACCATTATTTTTGTTGTATTAGGTATACTACTTGCTTTGTTGTTTTCAAGATCTATGATACTAACAAGAAAAATGGTGGCAATCCTTATTCATTCCTAGACATTTGTAGTAATGAACCATGCAATGTCAAAATTCTTTTGGAACCCCTACATGAGTGCAAACTAATATTCCTTTTTATGATCTAAAATGTTGATCAATTGTGTTATAGTTATTTGATCTAAGGCTAATGCCTAAATTGCTATAGGTAGGGTGCTAGTCATGTGGGTTGTGCTTAATCTCAAGTTGAGCATCTAAAGTCTTTACATATTTTTGTATTTATTATGTTGATTGTTGTGTTAGTGCTATGTTGGGTAGTTGTTAGTGGGTGTTATGGTTTCCTCCTACTTTGTTTACCATTATTTACTTATTTTATTGCTTTACCCCACTAGAAGGGTCTTTTTTGAGATGCTTATCATCCCCTTTTACAACAACTTGTTGCATATGTATATGGTTTCCTTGTTATTATTGCATTTGATGTGTTGGATTCTTGTCATCATTGTGGTTGTGGAGTTGCTCATGTTTTTGTCTCTATTGGCCATCTATTGAGTCCCAAGGGTCCATTTCAATATCCATTCAAGGAACCATTGATTAGGTTTTCTCGTCTTGGGTGACATCAAACATTACTTATTATTATCTTGGATTTAACTGTAATGGAGGAAGTGTACTAAGAGGATGGGATGTAATTCTTATTAATAGAATATATGAAGTCCTGGATCTAATATCTTTTATTGTTGAGAACATTATGTGGACCTTTGTGACTATTCAAGTCATTATTGGTGTGGATGAGTTCTGACCTTCTTTGAGATGGGCCTCTACATTAACATTTACACTAGTTTTATAAATATTTAACAAACCTCTTCTTCTATCTAGTTGTCCTTATGTAGAGTGACAATTTGAGGCATTTGGACATTTTCATTTGGTATTGTTGTTGTTGCAATTGTTTATTATTGTTCCATTGTCTAGCTTGAATATGCTACTACCTACACATCCTTTATTTTTCTCTATTTGTTATGAAACTAGCTCAAAAAAAGATAGAAAAGATAGTTGAACGCCTTAGAATTCAACCTCTTCGAGGGGGCAACCTCCTTTACATTACACAAATGAATAATTCTTGGATGATACAAATGAAAAAACCTCCTTTCTATATATAGGAGTCTAAGGGGTCACAGTATAACCAAGCCGACCTAACAATAATAATATAAAGGCACAAAAATAACAATAGACAGATTTTATGGGGCACAATAATAACAATATGGGGACAATAGGGGCACAACAATATTAATAAGGGATACAACTACAATAGTAATGGGGGCATCATTAGTATTATAGGGACCTAACATGCCCCTCTCCTTAAAAAAAGTGTTGTCCTCAACGCTTGAGTAGTTCTGGATACTTCTGTATAAAATTCTCATCCTCCCATGTGGAATCTTCCGCAGATAAGTTCTTTCACTTGATAAGATACTCCGAAATTGATCGATTTCGTAGCTGTCGAGATCTTGTTTCTGTGACTGCTTCCAGTTCCAATATAATTTTTCCTTCCTCGTTCTGGCAATATTGTTTGAAATGGGAGCTTGTCGCCTATAACCTTCTTTAAACATGAAACATGGAAAATTAGGTGCAATCGAGAAGCTGCAGGAGCTCCAATTTGTATGCCATAGTACCAATCTTTTGCAACACCTTGTATGGACCATAATACTTTGGTGATAATTTATTATCCTTCTTAGCTTGCTTGAGGGACATTTGCTTATATGGTTGTAGCCCTAGGAATACCCAATCACCTACATCAAAACTTCTTTCGCTGCGATGTTGATCTGCCTGTTGTTTCATTCTATTTTGTGCCAACACGAGGTTATCCTTTGAGAGTTGGAGGACTTGTTGTTGATGTTCGATGTGATGTTCCACTGCATGAACCTTAGAATTTTCTCTTAAATATGATGTGATAGATGGTGGCTGATACCCATAAAGTGCCATAAATGGGATCATTTTTGTTGTTGTATGGAAGGAAGTGTTATACCACCATTCAGCCAGAGGCAACCATTTGACCCATTGTGTCTGTTTATCAGATACAAAGAAACGAAGATATCCTTCCAAACATTTGTTTACTATCTCAGTTTGCCCATCAGATTGCGGATGATAAGATGAGCTATGAGCTAACTGAGTACCAAGACAAGAAAATAATTCTGTCCAAAAATTTCCAGTGAAAATGGGATCTCTGTCACTTACATAATCTTTGGGTTTCATGTAGCTTTTGAATTGTTTCCATAAATGCAGTAGAAACGTACTAGCTTTAAATGGATGTGATAATGCACAAAAGTGTGCATACTTGGTAAGTATTTCAACTACCACCATGATGACACTCTTTCCCTCAGACTTGGGTAAACCTGTGATAAAGTCCATTGAAACCTCCTCCCAACGTTGGCTTGGAATGGATAAAGGTTGTAATAGACCTGGTGTCTTAATTGTTTCAGCTTTATTTTGTTGGCATACCAAACATTCTGCCACAAACTTTTGAATTTCTGATTTAAGGCCATCCCAAAAAAATTCTTTCTTAACCTTGTGGTAAGTTTTTAAAAATCCTGAGTGCCCTCCTAAGGGATAAGTGTGCAATTCTATAAGAATCTTTTGTTTTAGTTGGGAATTCTTATGGAGGTATAAGCGATCTTTGTACCATAATGAATCATTTTTCCAGCTAAATGTAGCAGATGTACTGGAATCTTGTTGTAACTTTTGAATAAGTTCCCACACTTCCTCATCATTCTTCCATTCCTCCCTTGCTTCGTTTATCCAATCTAGTTGGATAATAAAAATGGCACACAACAATGCTTCCACATCCTCATCCTTTCTTGAGAGTGCATCTGCCACAACATTTTGCTTCCCTTTTTTGTATATGATTTCAAAGTCATAAACTAACATCTTTGTGACCCATTTTTGTTGTTCTTTAGAGGATAATCTTCGTTATAAAAAGAATTTAAGGCTATCATGATTTTTTTTTTTTTACCTTGAAGTGTCTTCCCATTAGGTAGGGTTGCCATTTCTTAAGTGCATGTAGTATTGCCAACCTTTCCTTCTCATAAATAGCTTTGTGTAAATAATTTCCCTTGATTGGATGACTTTCGAAAGCAATGGGTCTTTCATCTTGCATTAAAACAACACTAATTCCATTTCCGGAAGCATCGCATTCCATAATAAAGGTTTTTGTGAAGTTTGGTGTAGCTAAGACTGGTGCTTGGCACATGGCCTCTTTAAGATGTTCGAAGGCTTTTGTTGCTTCTGGAGTCCATGAAAATGCATCTTTCTTCAACAATTTTGTTAGAGGTGCTGCTATTTTCCCATAATTCTTAACAAACTTGCAATAATACCCTGTCAACCCAAGAAATCCTCGCAAATGCTTTATGGATGTGGGGATTTCCCTTTCCTTAATGGCTTTAATTTTGCTAGGGTCTACCTTA
>APFE030535128.1:6766-20889 GCA_000404065.3 Pinus taeda | reverse complement strand
AGTTAGGATATTCAACTAGTTGAGGTATTATCAATCTTTTTGGGAATGGGGGAGAAGTAACTATGATTTGTTGGAATCTTTCTGCCTGATTGTATCTTCTCCCTGTTTTATTTGCTGGTCATCTACAGTTGAAGGCTTAGTCAGATGCATTTCTTCAACCTCAGGCTGCAACTATTTGTCCTCATATGGAGTAATTACGTGTCCACATCTTAACTTAAGTTGATTTCATTCTCTCAACTCAACTTTAGGGTCCAGACTCTCAATAATTTGTATTGACTGGATTGGTTTGTTGTTAGGATTTAGGTTGGGTTGCACTGGAAGTTGTGGTTGTATATTAGGTTGAGGATTTTGCTGCAATGTGTAAGGTTCTAGTAAGGTTGGTTGAGGCAAAGGAACTACTCCCATAGGTTGGTTTGCAGATCGTTGCCAGTTTGGTTGCTAGTTCTGATTTTGTGAGGTAGAAGGAGACCATTGAGAGGAATAGGGGTTGTTTTGCTAGAATGGTGGAGGGTAAGAGGAATTTGGCCAATTATTGTTTGGATTTGATTATTTGGGCCATGGTGGCATAGAAAATGATTGAGGTGGCCAAGTAGAGAAAGGTGGTTGGTTCTTCCATGCTGCCCCAGAATACTTCTGAGAATTAAATTACGAAGAAGGAAAGAACAAAGATTGTTCTGTAGGCATACCTATCGGATGTGTTTTCCATTAACGACGCTGGTTCAACAGATATACTTGTTCCACTTCCTCTTCTGCATCCTTGAAAACTAATTTTAATCCAAGAAGCGATGGACAACTTTATGTAGCATGATCCTTAGTGCAAATGGCGCATGTTTGTATCATATCTAACTGACATTATCTATGATCATGTTTATTTCTGCAATGTGGACAGAAAATAGGCAGATTCTATTTTGCTTTGGCCTGCTTTTGTTTAGATTGCATGATATCTAATTGTGTCATCAGGGTCCCCAAGATATCAGTCTTGAAATCTTCCAACATATTTCCGATTTCAACTCATGTAATGCCCCCTCCTGAGGCGTTCCTATCTTTGGTGATCGCATCATGTCCAGTTGTTTTCAGCCTTGTATTGTCTCTGGAACGTCTGATGCACAATTGTATAATATTATCATAATCCTCTTGATAAATATCACCCTTCCCCATTAAATTTAGTGTTTCTACCCATTGGTCTTTCATACCTTTGATCATCGTAGTTTTGAGAACTTCAGAAGGAAAATTTGTATAAGGAGATATTTGCAGATTATATTGATAACGTTTTATATATTCTTCAATAGTATCATTAGTCTTAGCTACCATTTGAAATATTTCATCCTTCATTTCTCTACTTTGGAAATAATCTTGGTATTTTTTTAGAAAGGCTATTTTCATTTGGTCCCAATCAGAAATGGTACCTCCACCAGACCCCATAAACCAACATAGAGCTGCTCCCTTCAGAGTATAGGGGAACAACTTTAGCGTCTGGGGGTTTGTAGTGTAATCATATCCCCTACATAAAACATCAAATTCAAAAAGAAATGCATCAGGATCCTCTGAAGTTAACCCATGAAAGGTGGGAATATTCTATAATGGAATAGCTTTCATGGGAGCATTGATAGATGTATCAACAATAAGGTATTATAATGTAGAGGTATGAGGTTGTTGTTGATTATTAGCCATTTGATAAAAAATATGCCAATATTCTTAAGAGATTTCTAGAGCTAGAGATTTGTTCCTAGGGGATTCAAAAGAGACTTTTAGAATGATTTTAGCAACACTACCTTGGTTCAGAATAATGGGTGTCCTTTGTTCAACTACTGCTTCAGGAGATTTGGGTTCTGATGATTTAATCTTTTCGACACTACGTGTTTCTCCTTATCCTTCACAGAGGTTGCAAGAGTTCCCTTCTTGTAAAGGGCTAGGCTATGAATTTTCAGTGTTCTAAAAAATCTGTTTAGACCCTTTGGTCTTACTGTGAATCTCATCGTAAGCTACAGGTGGTGATCCTGTGGCCTGAAGGGTTACAGTAGGATTTCTTATAGAAACAGTTTAGAGTCCCACTCATGTCTAAGACTCATATTTTCTCATGATTTCTTCAATGAAGGTTGATCGTCCAAGGTTCATCCATCCCTTGGGTTTTTTAGATCTAAGAGGAGTAATTATATCTTTTTATACTCTTTTATTCTTAGTCATTCATACAAAAATACAAACATTTATTTCTACTTCAATTCCAATGCAATTTTGTTGAAAAACAGGCAAAAGAGAAAGAAACTTACTTGCTCGTATGCAGGTTCTTACCTTTCATTTTTAATATCCAATTATTTCACAGCAAATGAACATAAAACATCTATTTCCACTTCAATTCCTACGTAGTTGTGCCGAAAAGCAGGCAAAGGAGTAAGCACTTTACTTGCTCGTACACAGGTTCTTACCTTCCGTTTTTAATACCCAATTCTCTCACAGAAAACAAATATCGAGCATACAACACCTCCTGTGAAATAGAAACTCTGTCCCTGACAATGATGCCAAAATGTTCGGCACAAATAAGATGTCTTTTAGAACTCCTAAATGCCTCACATTAATTGTCGACCTGGATAAGTTTTTTTGTTTCAAGAGTGTACACAATATGTGCAAGTGATGGAAATCATTGGATCTACAAAGAGTAATGCTCTAAAATAAATTATTGATTTCAATACAAGATTAAATGGATCAAAACATAAACTACCAAACTTGTACTTCAAATAAATTAACCTATTCAAATATCAAAACTCAATCTTAATCAAAAACTCTAATTGTAATTACAAACCATAAGCACATCAACCAAGTGCATTGTAGTGATAACAAAGCTCTTTCAGCTGAATAAAAATAGTAATACACTTGATCTAACCAATAACACTATGGCTCTCGATTAACAAGAAATAACCCTTATTTAATAATTGAATCAATCCATGATACACATAAATGAAAACAATCAACAGAAATAAGAACTAATTCATGGAATGCAGAAACCCAACATCAGTGATTTATATATCAAATAGATCAATCATAAAACTATAAAACAAAGTAATTAAACTTGCAGTAAAGAAAGGTAAAAATATAACACAGGGAACAACAGTGAAATCCACCAGTGACCAGGCCCAAGCTGCCAATGATTACTACTTAGTTACTCAGAATATCACGAACAAACTGAGACATAAATTAAATATTACTCATTAACTCTGAATGTCATTACAATCACGATGTGTTCTTCAGAATAACGCTCGATCTCTTAGAATTACAGTCGAAGTAAAAAACGCAAAAGTTTTTTCTATTCTATTCATTTCCCCCCCCTTATAGTCAAAGAGGAAAAGAGATAACCGTGATTCCTTAGGATCAGGGGACCCTGAGGAATTCACGACCAAATACTATTTTCAGATAGTCTTCCATATTGCGCTGATCCCCCTGATTCTCTTCTCAACTTGACCACACAAGACACACTCTTTTCTCCTTGTTTAGCCTTTGTTGTTCAATAGATTGAACATTAGTTGTCCCATTTGCTAATCTCTGCATAAAAAGCAATGAAAGTTAGTTTTGACAACCAATTCATATAAAAAACAATTTCCTTCACTTTATATCGAAATTCTATCAAAATATTATTACATCATGGCACAAATGCATAAAAAGGAGGAAAAAGATAATTTAATTAAGGGTAAATTTATATATTTTGCATGAACCAACATATATGAAGTCGAGTCTCCATGCTAATGGTAGTAATAAAATCTATGTAAAATAAATATTTTTCTTAATATAATATTCAAAGCAACATAGCAACATTTATCAAAAACATTTCACAAATCGTTGCGCCTTTATATGCTTTAACAGGAAATGTTGACTTTAAATGGTCTGACAAATGTGACACAAATTTTGCAGATTTAAATAATTTAGTTTTGATGGCACCATTATTACGTGGACCTAAATAAGGGTTTCCCTTTCACATCTCCACAAATGCGTCAGATGTAGCAATAGGCGCTGCCCTTGGCCAAGAGGAAGACAAAAACCTTATTCTATATATTATATCAACAAAAATCTTACTGCTCCTGAACTTAATTATTCAATAACAGAGAAGGAATTCTTAGATATCATTTAAGCCATGAACAAATTTAGACATTATATAACTAGCTATCAAGCTTTTCTATATACTGACCATTCTGCCATTAGGTACTTAGCTAACAAACCTATTACAAATGGTTGAGTGACTTGTTGGTTGTTACTTTTTCAGGAGTTTGACATCACCATCAAAGATCATCTGAGGAAGGAAAACCCAGTCACTGATTTTCTATCTCAAGTTCCAAAGATAAATGATCCATTTGTAGTGGACCACTAGTTTCCAAATGAATATTTGTTTCCCATAGCAATCAAAACACCATGGTATGTATATGTAACAAACTATCTAGCAGTAGGAAAGTTTCCCAAGTTCTTGAGAGAAAGGTAAAGGAAATAGATTGTCTAGCACAGTGACCGATTTTTTTGGATTGGTGGATACATTTTTAATACTGGGTCTGATATGTGTATATGCAGATGCATTCGTGAGGATGAAATTTATGACATCTTGAAGGCTTGCCATGACGAGCCCTGCAGAGGACACTTTGCAAATTGTAGAATAGGGCATAAGGTACTATGGATGGGCTACTATTGGCCCACTATTTTTAAATATGCTAAGAAATATGCCTAGGCTTGTAATAGCTACCAAAGGATGGGCCCGCTTGGTCAATCTGATGAAATGTCGTTGCAACCCCAATTGGTAATAGGACCTTTTGAACAATGGGCATTGGATTTTATTGGACCATTTCATCCACCATCAAACCAAAAGGCCTACATACTGGTTTCCACAGACTATGTAACAAAGTGGGTAGAAACAATCGATTTTCCAAGAACTATAGAAGAAGTTGTAATTAATTTCCTTTTTTGGCTATTTGTACAGTATGGTTTACCTCAGGAAGTGATAACAAATGGAGGAGGGAAATTTGTAGGACACAAGATTACAACACTTTAAGGAACCACCACATTACACATAGAGTCCCTTCCCCATATCACTCGTAGGTGAACAGGTAGGTTGAAAGCATCGATAAGGTCATCGAAGAAATTCTAACCAAGACAGTCTCAACACATCAGCAGGATTGGGCTGCTAGACTGCCACAGGCCTTGTGGGCCTGTCACAAAACTTGGAAAAATACTACTGGATATTCTCTGTACCAACTTGTATTTGGCAAAGAACCTATCTTTCCTACTGAATTTGAAATAAAGACTCTAAGAACAACTTAGGAACTGGGATTGGATTTGTTAGAGACCCAAACCAAACGACTTCAATAAATAAATGGATTGGATGAGGCCCGACTACTTTACCTACAATGCACCGCAATTATTCAACAACAAAGGGAAAAGTGGAATGACAGTCTTATTAAAAAGAAGATGTTTCAAAAAGGATATTTGGCACTCCCCTCTATGACCCCAGATTCTAACACTTTTCGAGCAAGCTACAGACAAGGTGGCTTGGCCCTTATGAAATTAAAGAAGCACATAACAATGGTACTCTCACTCTGACTACCATTGATGAGTCTAGCCATTCATTCAAGGTGAATGGACATCAGGTGTGTCTTTATCACAAACCAGTCACCAAAGAATATTTTTGTCAACAGGTATGTAATGGCCCCACTATGAAAATTTTAGCTGCAAGGAGTGATGACCTGACCACTTCTCTCACAAAAATGTATCTTTCTTCAACTGTAACTAATGTATATATTCTTTTACGGTTAGTTGCAATTTAGTTAGGAATCACCATGTAAATACGAGGATTTCTCTTGTTTTTGGGTGTGTTTAGTAATTGTTGTTTAATAAATTGAAAGATTGATGTTCAATCAATTGAACAACCTAATTCCTTTTGTGCGTTTTGTTGTTCAATCGATTGAATGATCGTTGTTCAATTGATTGAAAAATTGTTGTTCAATAAATTGAACAACACTTATTTTTTGTGTGTTTTTTTGTTTAATTGATTGAATGAATTCTTTTCAGTCAATTGAACGATTGTTGTTCAATGGCTTGAACAATTGATGTTCAACCAATTGAACATCACTACTTTTTTTGTGTTTTATTGTTCAATTTCTTAAACGATTGTTGTTCAATCAATTGAACATCACTATTTTTTTGTGTTTTGTTGTTCAATCGATTGAATGATTGTTGTTCAATCGATTGAACATCACTATTTTTTTTGTGTTTTGTTGTTCAATCGATTGAACGATTGTTGTTCAATCGCTTGAACAATTGATGTTCAATCAATTGAACGATTGATGTTCAATTGCTTGAACAATTTCTATTCAATCAATTGAACATCACTAATTGTTTTTGTGTTTGTTGTTCAATCGATTGAACAATTGTTGTTCAATCAATTGAACAACACTAATTTCCTTTTGTGTATTTTTTGTTCAATTAATTGAATGATTGTTGTTTAATCCATTGAACATCAAAAATTTATATTTCGTATTTTTGTTGTTCAATTGATTGAACGATTGTTGTTCAATCAATTGAACAACCCAACTTTTTCTTTTGTGTATTTGTTGTTCGATCAATTGAACAATTGTTTTTCAATCAATTGAACAACCACTCTTCGGTAGAATGAATAGCTGTGATTAATTTTTTTGTTTCATCATTGGTTATTCTTTTTGCCATTTTCTTTCTCTTCTATGTTTTGAGTAAAAACCATCTGGTTGGATTTGAAATTTGTACCTAAGATAAAGAAAAATAGTAATGTCAATTCCTTTATGACTTATGAAACCTTTTGATGCTCATATTTATTCCAAAGCTGACATGGTGCATCTCTATGATGATTGGTTGAATATATTCCCTTTGGACACATCATAAAATGATTTATTATCTTAATACCATGTTGGTTTATCTTTCACACTTTCAAATGGATAAATCTCTTTGATATGGTGGTACGGGGGTCAAATCATAACTTTCATTGGAATTTTTTTTTACTTCTTATGCCATCCCTGACCCTTAAGGAATAAATGAGCCTCCCCCTCTTTATAATAAAAGCATGAAAATATGAAAATATGAAAATATAAAAATATGAAAATGAAACAAACATTCTCTTAAAGAGGATAGGGGGTCTCAGTACGAGCCAACCTAGCATGATCATAAGGATGTAACATTTGACATTCCAGTATTGCCACCACAACAAGGTAATGACCTTCTTGATAATTAAAACTGTCAAAAGGACATGGGGTCACATCACGAACCATCTTGATCACTTTTTTATATCCTAGTGAACGACGCTATGATTATCTAGTTACCATGCCAGCATAGTGGTCTCTTTATAGAAGGAAAAGAAGAATCATCTGATACTAAAAAGAGGAATCTAGCTCATTTTTGTGGGTAAAAAGAAACCTTGTCAAGGCTATGAACGTCTGTTGGAAGCAGTGGCTTTGCTTGTGGTATTTAGGTACTATGTTACACTGCCAAATACTATCTATCCTATTACCACCTATGGATTCATTTCTAAAGGCGAATTTTCCATTTGAATAGAATTTCTAATTTAATTAGCCAACATGCATGGTAACCTATATCTTATATGCATTATATCATTATTGTCCAATCACTTTACCTACATTCATAAATATTTATTGTCGGTCATGCATTTGTCACTTTTCCACCTAAGGTAAATATTTATTTACATAATGATCTAAATATATGTTTTATTTTACATGCACTTCAAATCTCTTGACATGTACTATTCTAACTGCCTTTATCGTATTTTACATCGCTTTTATTAATTGGTCACCTAAATTTATGATTTACCGATGCTTTCTCCCTTTTCCCATGCTTGGTGAGCATGGACACCCTTTTCTGATTGGAGGGGGGATGGTTTGCGTATGAACAACATGTGTGACAATTTATGGATAGCTTCTGTGATGATTATTTAACTGATTTATGGTTAAAGGATTGCATGATGAATGTGCATGTGTAATAATTATCAAATCATTTCTAATTGGAGGGAAGAAGGTAGCCATTATAGATAGCATGTGAATTGATTATGATCCTGTGCCAAATATTGCTGATGAGACAAATAACATAATTGCCTTTGATATTAACTCTCAAAATAATGTCATTACTTTGTTAATAGCTTTAACATTCTCTGTTGTTGTTCCAAACTGTGAAAGTGTGAGAGAAGTGCATGCAAGTGAAAAAACCATAGAGAAACAACATCCATGGGAGGAAAAGCCATTCGAAGTGAACCCATAATGCTCAGGGTATCAGACTAGGCTTGTGAGGTCAGAAAGGCAAAGGACCCACATACAGTCATCAACCATCATGGGTTGATCAAATTAATCATCATTCATGGAATGACCTAACAGTAGCTAACCTAGGATAACATTATAAATCCTGCTTTGACCCCACCTATAGAAATCCCAATGAATAAATAATAGGGGCCAAGAGTGGAAGGTTGGAAAAGGACACAGAAAATGAAGAATCCTTCTTTGGCCTCAACCCCAGTAAACTGAAGATGCTCTATGAGGATAAAGTCATAGCGAGACACCCCAATTCAAATAGACGAGGCAAGGCCATCTGACATGCCCCTTGCAAGTCAACAAGGTGAATCTTTTCAAGAATATGAGGAAGAGGTTTCATAAGTAATGGAGAAAATGGGGACATTCGGTGAAGGAAGGGAGATATCTGGGAATTCTGAAGGGAAAAATTATGCCCCCAAACAGTCTACCCCTACTAGCAGTCTTGGTCATGATGAAACCCTTCCATTTACTAATAATTTGGAAGGAAAGAGGGAACCCATTCCTTCTATGGAGAATCCCCTTGAAGCAGAAGTGCGTGCAGAGGAAACCATAATGGAGGGAAATCAAGGAGAAGCTATTGATCCATTGGAATCCCTAGCTAAGGAAAACCCTACAAAAGAAACCATGGAGGGTGAAAATCAACTAGGGGGCACTATTTTTATGAAGTACCCAGAGGAACCCTGAAAATGATAATTGCTTAGGAGACACCGTTCCATTGAAGTATCCTGAGGGGGAAGCTCATGAAGAAAGAGACCTGGAAGTTGAAAATCCATCAGGAGACATGGTTCCATTGAAACCCCATCATGATATTGGCACAATTCCAATTGAACTTGAACCTAAAGTAAATACAGTTGTACACCACCGATCAAAGACCTCACAACAAAGAAAACATATAAGGATAGCTTGAGGAAGTTTCTTAAAATGTAAAGGAAGCAAAAGAAAATAGTTAAGCAGTTGAGAGAGTGGTTGAAGGAAGCAGTCAGGGTTAGGAAATTGAAAATAGAATTAGATACCATAGGGACCCACATAAAACATTACTCTTGTGAAGATATTGAAACCCAGACTGAGACCCTTTTGGGTTTATCAAAAGGGACCCAAACAGAGCAATGTATTTTAGAACATAGTGAAATGCAGATAGAAGATCCTTGTGTTTCCTGACAAGAAGCACAAATGGACTTCCCCACTACTAATGTTGTTATCCAAACCAATTCTACAAAGAATATTCAAGAAGACTACCATATGACCCAAGGAACCACTGAAGTTGTTGTTCAAACTAATATTGAAGAAAACACCCAAGCTAATTGTTGTATGACTCGAGAAGCGGGTGTTCAAACTGTCCCAATGGTAACATAGGATGATGAGGTTTAGAAAAAGGAAACACCTGACTACAGTCCCCTAGTAAGGGAAGCGGTCATTAGGAAATTGCAGAATGAACTAGCCAAGAATAAATAGGGGTTGACTTAGCATAAAGAGGAAGTAGTGCCCCTACGAGTACACCAGGAATTGCGAAAGAAATTTTAGGCACTCACTGTCACTGAGGATGATACTTTCGCTAATTACAAGGATGGATAAAAGAAATTCAAAAAAGCATAGGTCAAGTTGCAGAAGGCTAAGGATTAAATGGAAATTGTTTTCTCTCTTTACTCAAATGCTTTGTCATGTTGAGCTCCTGCCACCAACTATGCACTATTCATGCTAGAAGGGTACCTCTTGTTGAAGGTTAAAGCCATTAAGGATGGTAAGACGGTGGAAATTAAGACCACTTCAAACTTTTTCAAGTGTTTCAAAGAACAAAATGAACAGGTACAATGCCTTTTGTGTGAATTGTACATGCATAATTTTTTCTTAGAGGATGACTTAAACAGTAATCCTAGCCCCTACATAGGGGATATCCAATTTCAAGATTTTGTTTCCGTTGCCACTAATGAGATTAAAAGGGCTAAATCCCATAATACTTTTCAAAAGAGAGAATATGGCATAGACTTATGGGTTAGGGGAGAACCCACAAAACCCCTACACCTCTCTATCCAACACAAACAGTTCATGAAATGAATGGGTATTGTGGGTAAATTAGGACAACTCCACATAGACATCATACATGAAGGGAAGGAACACTTTCATGAAATCAAAGCAGAAGCTTTGTCTATAGCTAGACAAAGATGGGAAGCCTCCAACAATAATGTCAGGAACAAGGAGCCATTTGGGTTTAGAAATTTCAAATCTGCCTCCACTCGCTTACACAAATACAGAAAAATGGTCCTAAGCATGGGTCCTAAGGTATCCTCCATATCGCTACCACAATGATTATAAATTTCCAGATCATCGAGTGAACTAAGCTTTTGTAGTGCTCTAACAGAAAAATAGTTTTAGGTTGTATAAGGAGGAAGTATATCGTAATTATCCCTTAACTAAACTACATCTTAACCATGTTATTGCATGAGAACATGCAAAAAGGTAAGCAAGGGAGTATGTTGGGCTAAGGAAAAGGTATGTTTTCTCCTTGTAAATAGCTTAATTAAGAATTTGCCTTGACATGTTTATCTTTGTTTTATGAATAAAAATTGAGGAAACAATAGCAGAAGTTGGGAAAATCAATTATTAACAAACTAGATAAATATGGGCACAAAAAACTAACTTTCACTATATTTATATGCAGGGATGCAGATTAGGCGATTTTTGTTCAATCGACAGAATAACAGCAGCCAAGAAAGGAAAAAGACATTGTCTTGAGTATGGAATACAATGGATGACCAGGAGGACCAATGCTATTCTATGATAAAATTAGATCGAGGGTTTTGAAATCCTCAGGATCCCTTGATCCTGAGGATTCACTTCAATCCATATATTTTTGCAAAAGTTATATAATGTCGTCAGGCGAATTGAACAGCTAGTTAGGAATTCACAAATTGTAACTATTCGTTTTGGACATATAATACTTTCATCACGGTGATGTTGTAACTATGTTATTGATTTTAATGAAGAAGATTGCATTTCATCCATAATCGTATTTTGAATATCTAACAGTGAGGAATTCTGGAGACTTTGGGCCCAGTCGATAGGAGATCTACTACTTCAATTATGTTATATTATTTCTGTTTATTCTTATAATTGTTTATTATTGTTAGTTTGTAAAGTTAGCACCATTCTGAAAACCATTAGGATTGATGATTCTAGTTTACATTTGTTGTTCTAACGAGATTCTAGATTTAGCTGTGTTACATATGCGTGATACTTTTTATTGAATTGGTTATGTTTATTTAATCATTAGATTGTTGTTCATTCTAAAGTAATGCTATCAAAAATTTTAGAGCTAGAGTTTATTTCTTTCCTTGAGATGTTTACATGGTTATTTTCTATTCAATTGTTGTATATTTCCTTCATGTTAAATGACTTAGTTTCAATACTAGTTAGATTTCTAAGTGATTCTTTCTATTTTCATTTTGATTTAGTTTCTTGCAAAATAGATTAAGTAGACTTGAAAGTGCTTTACAATTTTTTTTTAGAATTGTTTGGATTGAACTTAGAGAAATAGACATTAGCAATTGCAATGATTCCAACTTCTTTCATTATGAATCTACCTCTAAATTGAATGCATATATAGTACTGACACTCTTGAAATAAAAAGACTTGCCTTGGGTTGATGATTAATGTAGGTATTAAGATTTCTTGTAATAAGACATCTTAGTGCACCAAAACCTACCACAACAACTTGTACTAGTCATGGTGAGCAACCTATCTTTGTGTTGTCTCTTTGCAGAATTTCGAAATAGCTTGTTGATTGAAGTTGTGAATTTCATTCTTAAGAAAAAGAACAAAAGGGTTTGATTTTTATTTTTTGATCGGTTTATGATTCTGCATGAACTAGTCCTTGGTTTGATTGTTACCGAGTAAAACAACCTAGAATCATCTTAGTAGGATTTTGCCTCTTTAGATTTGCTTTTAGGTAAATTTCCTTTTGATTTGCTTTTGAGTGAGTGTTCCATAGATTTTTATAAATTTTGAAATTGCTTTTGTTAAAATAGTTTTATGTGATTTGTTAAATAGGAAAATACACAAACATCTCCTTTGCAAAGTTTGTTTTAAGTAGCATTTGAAGTTTTTGAAAGAGAAAAGAATTTTCGTGCAAGTAATGAGTGGTCATGTGTTGTATGCTTGGAAAAGATAAAGAGATTGTTTCTTTGATTGTATGTTAAGAAAGTTTCTTTTATCAAAAGTTTGCATTCTCCAACTCTCTTAGCTAGGGAATTCATTGAAAAAGAAAAGTAGTGTAAATCGTCCTAGGTGCATCTTTTTAGTGGATTTGAGTCGAGTCTACACACCATCAGTTTCATCTCCACTACCTTTGTCTTAAAGAAAAGCCATAAAATCAACGCTTAAAGTAAAATCAACTTAGAAATTTTTCCTTTACTAGGGCTTTGAAGCACCAATATAGATCAGGCTAGTGTCTTGGAGTAGGAGAGTAATTAACTCTCCAAGACTACAAAACCAAACAAGTAGCTTATTTTGTGATAGGATAAATCCAGCTGTTGCATTTATACTCTGGGAAAGCTCCTCTTAAAGGAGAAGCACGAGCTCGTGGCCGAACTAGTGAGGGGATCAATCCTCCCTCGTTGGGAACGACGCCAGACACGCACGTATTACAAACGGTAAACCTCAGATTATTGTTGAGGAGCCAGGGGATCACTTATCGGTAAACCTTGGATTGACCATTGTCAAGGAGCCGGTAAGGAGATTGAGCTTGTTACTCTGCCCTTGCGTGCTGTCAGAGTGTAAACTGTTCCCCTAGGTGTATTTGTTGCTGTTGGTAAACTTAGTGGCCATAATCTTAGGATTCTACCCAAGGTGACGGTGGTGGGAAGATCCCACTGTACCTGGAGCAGACGTCGGCTAGACTCACTTGGATTTTCTGGGGGTTTCACTTCACTCGAGACGGTTAAAGTGGAGGAACTTGGTCCAGTCTATTCATTAAGCAGGTTGCCGGGGTAACTGTTCCACCCGTTCTTTCTGTACTGAATCCTACGAGGTTGGATTTCATCACCAACTAGTGTTTTTGGTCCGGAAGCTACTGTTTGTGTTTGGTTTGACGCCCTAGATTCTTTAGGCGTGTGTTTCAAAATTGATTGGTTCTTTAGCGACGTTAGGTGTTTTATTTGAGATTTTACTTTGATTTCGTGTGTAGTAGTTAAAAGTCTTTAGCTGTGGCTGAACCACCGAGACGCTCCCGTAGACTTCGGGGTGAGTCTCCTGAAGTTGTTTCCATGGCCGATTTATTGAGGCAAGCCCGTAAATTATGAGGTGACCCTCCTGAAGAGGTCCGGCCTTATTACGAAGGATTAAAAATCCTTGTCACTCCTGGTGGCAGTAGAATAGTTTCACCTGAAGAAGGAGAATCTTCATTGGTAGTTCATTCGGATTACCAAGGTTTAGAAACAGGATATGATTCTGAAGTTGTTGGGGTTTCTGAACTTACTAGTAGTGTTGCATCTTCCGATGATATAGGTGAAGAACCTCAAATATCCAAACCTGTTACTCCGTCTTCTAGTGTTCCTGGTTCACGTAAGGTAGAAAGAGTCATCACCAAAGATCTCCCTTTTGGTTTGATTTCTATTGAAGAACTTGCCCCGGAAGAGGGTCGCGCTTCTTATCTTGAAGATGATCTACCTGCTCTCGATCTTAGAGAGCGTGAATCTATATTTTACAGTCCCCCTTGAGCTACCACTTGGTATCTTTCATTGACCAATTTTTTGGACAACTCAGTCAGTTTTTCTCCACCTCGTTTCCCTTTTCCGCCTAGAGTTTTTACTCCTC
>APFE030535127.1:119178-143110 GCA_000404065.3 Pinus taeda | reverse complement strand
AAAATGCGAGGTGGAAGATCATGGAATCTTCCAGAAGCTTCCCCTCTGACACTTGCCACTCCATTTTCGACCAGGAATGAGTAAGAGATCATCATTCTCCAAGTGGAAGCAGGAACTATCAGAGAGAAGACACTAATCAAGATCCCAAAAGATGACTCACCTCTCTGTAATCATTTATATATGGATCCCTCATCACATTGATTCAAAAGGTTGGAATTTTGTATCTTATAGAGAAGTATTGTTGGTATTATGTTGTACATTATCAGTGTTGGGTGATCTAGCTTTACTTGAGGTGAAGAAGGGCTTCTTAGCTGGAGGATGATGATGGGTCAGAGCACATGGTTGTAATCTTCTTGCTACTTTTCATCTAAATAAAGCTATTCTTGTTTCCTTCCATATTCTTGTGTACTTGTTTACATATGCTTGTATATGGTTAATGCACATATGGTCGTGCATTATTTATGAATTTAGATCCTTGTTTCTTGCATAGTAGTATGTTTCTATGATTCTACAAGTCCTTTTGAAGCTGAGCAGACAAAAAGCAAGTGGCAAAACTCTATCAAGAAGAAGATGAAATTGAGTGCAAGACTCAGGTTGGCCCTCTTGGTTCTCCTCTCATCTATTTTCATAAGAGGAATCAATAGTAGACTTTGATTGTTTGTTTCTAAAATAGCCACCCATCTTAGTGGGAATAGCAGCATCCGTATGGACACTATTTCCATATAACAAAATGGCGACTCCGCTGGGGAGCGACTAGATTACTTGTTAGCCTATCTATCCTTGTTTCTTTTATAAACATATAGACGGAGCCTGAAGTCAAGCCAACTAGCCTTCGAACTGCATTTTTCATACAAATGCAAAGTAGATCAATGTTGCTTCAGTCAATCTCTGTGTTTTGTTTATGAATTAAACAATAGATCTGCAAGCAATCTAATTGCCCTGAGTGGTGGCTCTAGTAACCTCTTAGATCACCCCTGTGTTTTCCATACGCTGATCTTTACTTATTTGGCCTAAAAAACCTAAACCAAATTGAAAACTATGAGTGAAATCTCGTTTAAAGTCTTGCACTGTAACCATCACACCCTGCCTTCAAGGCAGCCTGTATGCATTGCACTTCCCGAATGGAGTAGGTGCACTGCATGTTGAATTCACTATGTAACAGGTGTGATGGTCAGGGAGGATTGATTTTACCCGCCGACTGTGGATTTTTCTCGCTGTTTTCAGTCTTATTCAAGAGTTTTTATTGTTTGTAATCAGTGTACTTCTGTGAATACCCCTTTCTCTTGCGTCATTCCACCTCCTTAGTGCAAACAACTATAAATGTTTTTATGTATTGTGCGTCGTTTTAGTTCTCTTTTTCAAAAAGTAGCATACTCGAACTGTCGTATCTAGATCTGAAAGTGTTGTAGCTGTCATTTTTAGTTTTAGGAAGCAATTCCATTGTTTTATATAGTTGATTATACAGTTACTATTGCATAGGATTTGAATTAATAGTTTTAAAGTGTCGAAAAGCAATTTCCATTTCAAAAATCGCAAAGTGTCTCTCTTTCTTTCACTTCGTTTTGAAAAAGAATCTTATTGAGTACAGTCGCTTTAAAAGTAATTCAGTTTTGCACATAGCTTTCTTAATGTCATTAACACATTAACGGAGCTGAGAAATAAATACATGCATGTCCATTTGCATTTTGAATGCTTGGCTTGATTTAGGAATGTGCATATTAGTGTGTGCTCTGTGCTCTGTGAAGTAAAGATGCTTGACTTTATTCCCTTTAGTAGCTAGGATTTTCATTGTTGAAAGAAGATAAAATTTATGTTTATCATCTTAGACTTCATTTAGGAATTATACATACATCACATGGTGAACCTGAAAGGAAAATTGTTAAGCAAGATCAACTTAAAATAAATCCAATGAATCTAACAACGGTTTGGAACTTAACGCACAACATCTAGAGGTCTAGGCTAGAGACGTATTCCGGCATTGTAAAGCCTGGTAACTATTGCTTTCAGTGCTAGTTGGGTGATTCCTCCAGTCTGAGACGGCAAGTGCCAGTATGGACTTGTGCTCCCACGTACCTTCGCGTATATATTGGGAGACCACAATAGGCTGCATCCTTTATCCTTAGGAAGCCATGTTTGCCACCCTATCGATCATAATGCACCAAACAAAACATTCGGGAAGACTGACTGCCATACTGTAAAAATTATTCTGCAGTTTGACGATTGGTTTGGTAATCCTCTGCCTAGATCTCCAGAGATGTCCATTTTGCTCCTTTTTAGACTCCTTAAAGGAAAAGGTCCTCTGAGCGCTTGTCACTTCAAGCTCAATAAAAATTGAAGGTGAATAGAGTCATCTTTCGTTTTTTCTCGACTCTTTAAAATTAAAAAAGAAGTTGTGTCAAAGCATGTTGTGTCAAAGCATCTAAAATTCATTTAATTCGAAAAACTTTTTCCCTTTAGTTTGAGTTGATCAAGTAATCCACAATTGTGGAAGAAATTCAATCAAAACCCCGTCGTTCGTGGAGACTTACGAGTCAACCATCGTTGACTCTGGAAGCAAAACCATTCTGGACAAAGCAAACTCATTTAACCGGATCAAAGTCCCCTAGGTTGGTTGGAGCAAGCACTCCAACATCCTCAGAGACTCCAGTTACTCCGAACATTTCTGGAATCCCTGCCTCTATAGAAGAAATTCCGCAATAGCAAAAGGACATTACAAATGATCCTAGTGTGATGTTTAACACTTTTATTCTTGAAGCATTTCCATCTACAGCCGATTCAGAAGGTGTTACTCCCCAACCGTCTACTGCTGCAAAACTTACATCTTCTTCGACACCATAAATATTTTACAGACTTGACGATCTGCCTATTCCTCCTGGATTGATTTCCATAGAAGAGATTGTGGAAGATCCTCCATCTAGCACTCCAATGCAACTTGGATCTGGGATCACCCTATATCCTTCTTCATTAGAGAATATTCACCCACCCTGGGAAGTTCCTGAAGAATCACTGAGGAATATTTTGGATAGACTTAATATGTCTGGACAACTATCAACATCAAGGACTGTGTCACTCGACACAGCAATAGTAGAGGCTCCTTCTGCTATTCCGACAATGTTCGCCAGTGTGCCATCTGTCCCAACCAGTTTTCAGTCGCTGGATGGAGTCCATACTGGGACTATTTCGACAGTATGGACTATTCCCGTTTGTTCGTCCAGAATTATATCTGGAATCTCTTACGTTGAGTCTCAACAAATTTATCCATCA
Organism: Pinus taeda; assembly: GCA_000404065.3. Lineage (NCBI taxonomy): Eukaryota > Viridiplantae > Streptophyta > Pinopsida > Pinales > Pinaceae > Pinus > Pinus taeda. Next base: position 139,846 of record APFE030535127.1, on the reverse strand, counting down.
CAAGGTCAATTTGGGCAAACTGGTCCCCAAAGGAAAATTATTCCTTTGAGCACTAGATTACCATGGTATGGAGGGCCATATACCCTTTCATTGTCTTCCCTAGAAGGAAAACCATGCGTGAGTTCGTAACAAAATTTGGGTTATACTGGAATCACAACTAGCGGTTGGGTACCAGTTGTGTCTCAACAACCAAGAGTTGTATGCTCAATACAACAAAGTTCACCTATGAAAAACATTCCCACTACGTCGGCTATTGTTGCAGTATCGCAAGTACAAGCATCACCAATTGTATGCCAACCTCAAGTTTCGCAGGTTGCAATACAACAATCTCTTGTACCTTTCACACAACCATAATCACCCACTAGTGGAATGGCACAGGTTCAAATGTGGAACACCAACCCCCATCTTGGTCAAACAGTCAGTGCTGGACAACAGTCCATGGCCTCACAACCATGGCTGGTGCAATACCAACAACTGCAATTCTAGCAAGCTTACCAAGGATATGAGAAACAAGTCATTGCAAGTAATGGGCAGTAGTATCAACCATATCATAATGGTTATGCCCATCAACCTTACCAAAGTTACCAACATCAAATGCATTATGCTGGTATGCAAAGACCGACTACTCAAACGATTTTGTCTTATCCTGGGTATGCTCAACCAAGCCTAAATTAACAGTTGCCCTTCGTTGCAACTCTAGAGTTACCAGATCTAAGTCGACTAATGACCAATCCAATTGCCTACGCCCCTTGGTGGCCGACGATTCCGCATAAACTTCTGTCGGATATTCCCAAATTTAATGGAAATTTGGGCGAAGACCCATCGAATCATGTGATGACCTTTCATCTATGGTTTTCATCAAACACTCTCAATGATGATTCGATTCGGCTTCGCCTCTTTCAGCGCACGTTAACTAGTCTGGCAGAAAAGTGGTATATCAAACTGCCTAGAGCTTCATTTGATAACTTCAGTACCCTATCCACAACCTTTTTAACCCATTTTCGGTTACCTGTCAGGTACGAAATAGGAACTAAGCTGCTTACTGGTTTCAAACAAACGACAGCCACTCACATATCCGATCATATTCATGAGTGGCAGCGTCTCCGTAGAATGGTAAAAACATATGTTCCTGATCAACTATTGGCTGAATGGTTTATTAAGTCACTATTACCCGCTGTTACAGAAGATGTGGCAAAGGGTGGAGTCATCACTAAAGAGCAAGTTATTGCTCGTGCACAATATCTAGACTTGATTTATACTCAGTCTGGCATGCTCTACGATAAGATCCCTGACACTCCTAGACCAGAATTATCCATTCCTCTGCCTCCTAAATCAAACAAAGACTCTCATGCTGGCAATGGAGTGATAGGTACGAATAGCACGAAAACCGTAAAGGCTACGTCAAAGAAAGCCCGTATGGTTTCTAGTCAAAATGCAAATGAAAAACTTCTTGCCTCGAGGGTTAATGTCACGTCGACTGACAAAGGCAAAGAACCAAAGCAACCAGGAGGCAAGAAGAAAAAGCAAGGGAAAAAGAAGAAACAAGAAGAGTCATCTCCTAAAAAATCTTCTGCAAACCCTTCTGGGCAAAGGGAACCTCCTTCAGGGTGTCAAATATGCGATGAGGATCATCGGACAAGAGATTGTCTATATAAAGTTGAGCTTAGAAAATTCTTCAAGAATTCAAAAACCTCAGCGGTATTGACTGATCCATTTCCAAACCCAGGAACAAATCTGGTTGCTAGCGATAATGCTTCCCCGTCCCGAGTGCTTATGTTGTCCATTTCGAAACAACAAAAAGATGCTTTGATATCGACAAGGAATAAATATTATGGAAATCCACAGATGTCAAACAACAAGGCTACAGATCAACCTAGTAGTTCGACAATAACTTCGACTGAAGTTGTGCCACCCATCATTCCTGAGCTAACGATAAAGCCACCAAAGGGAGTAGTACACAAATCGACATTTAATCCTCGTGCCAGAGCAGCACAACATTATAATATAGTGGAGGATCGGGCCCAATTGTCATCCGCTATTTCGACACTTGAGGTACTGCAAAATTGCCCCTCCCAAAAGCAAGCTTTATTATCAGTGATAGGTGGGATTGACCCAATAGATTCCAATCTTGTGGCCTTTGATCACAGAGGATATGACCCTCAGTTACCAGCTCAACTAGCTTTCCTTATTCAAGTGAAAGCCCTCAACAAAACTATTCATCGAATAATTATTGATGAGGGGGCATCTACATGTATTATGTCAATGAGTTGCTGGAAAAATTTAGGCTCACCACCCTTGTTGCGATCATCAACGACGTTAAAAGCATTGGATGGGCGAACATACACTCCATATGGGATTTTAAGTAACTTGCAAGTCAAACTAGGGGGCAAAACAGTAGAAATTGATGTTGAAGTTATCAACGGAAACCTCGATTACAACATCCTACTGGGAAGGCCCTGGATATATACTATGGCTGCCATTGTGTTGATGTACTTCAGAAAGTTTGCATTTCCCTTCCAAGGAGGAATCATAATCATCGACCAACAAACATTTCTCCCCAACAGTTCACAAGCTACGGGAAGCATTCCGATAATCCACAGAAGCTCTGAGTCGCTTCAAAATATCGGAGTAGGTCTCCTAAAAGACCCTTCCTTAATAGGGGCTTTTTCCCTTTCACCTCCGAGTAAGCTGGCAGAAGTGGCCACAATGGAAACCTGTCCCATGAGATCTTCTACATCAACAAAAATGAAGAAGAACTCAGAACATTTTGATAGTGTGGATCATCATGAGGCATTGCCTCCAAGCCCTACCATAGCTACATCATCTTATGATCAGTTCAGTGATGTTGTACATTATGTACTGGGGGCATTTGAACCCTATCTTTCCTTCATAACCCCTTATGAATTGTGATCAAAGGTCGCCATGAGGATAGTTCTTTTACTGTGTCAACCTCATTAAAAAATGAAACAAATCCCTTTCCAAATCGAGTCTTTCAAAGATCTCGAAGCTAAACCTTCATTGCAACCACCGAGCTGAATGCAATGAAGCTTGGGGGGAATGCACCTTGATTTGTGTTAATTTGCTGGGGGAATGAAAACTTATCATGAGCAATGTTACCGCAGGGTTAAAGCTCGTTAAAAAATAAACCCTCCGTGAGCAATGTTGTCGCAGAGTTCAAGCTCGTTAAAAAATAAACTCTCCACGAGCAGTTTTAGCGCATAGTTCAAGCTCGTTAAAAAATAAACATAAGTCATGAGCAAGTGTTTCTCCCCTCATTTAAGCTCATTAAAAAATGAACAGGTAAATAACCATTTTGAATGCCTTATCTCTAGATTTTGAGCCTTGGTCGTGTTCTCGCCATCACCTCCACTCTGTTTTTAGCCGATCATTCACCCCCATATGATTCTTTACCTCTTCGAGGAACATCTGCGAAGAGTGATTCTACTAGCCATCCTTGTAACACTACCATGATTGGAAAATTCCAAATCTTACCTGGAATCAACTTCTACCTGAAACTATCACTCGTTCCTCGAAAATGAGTCTTCTTTAAGCTCTTTTCACCTGACTCGTAAAATATGAAAAGATTGTCAATTGATTCACCTCTCCGACTCGTTAAAAGGCATCGGAAGTGCTATCCCTCCTCTAGATTTTAATCTTTTTGGACCTGAGGGATTATTACACAAAACGATCGAGCATTTGTCTTGTTCGGCTTGTTAAAACTATCGAAAATTCATCTCTTTTGTATTATTTTATGCTTTTTTGGTCTTAAGGGATTATTCAATGAAAAAGAATCTTTGAAGTCTTCTTTCCGTTTCTTTTAGACTCTCTAAAATTGAAAGAGACCGAGTTATCTTTGTTGTTAAACTCGTTAAAACCTAATAGCAACAAACTCGTCCAAATGGACGAGAATGAGTTTCACTGTTGCTAGGCTCGCTAAAATATAGCGACAGGTTTTCCCAAAGGGTGGATTATAGAACAAGCATATGCTATCCTCCTCAAGATTGACAAAACTAAAGAGGTATTGGTCAGCAATGACTGGGGAATTGGGAAGAAAACAAGAAGAAACTTTATTGGTAGCAAGTCGCTCTTGAACATGACACTTTCCTTCCGCATCCATGCCGGGTTGGGTTGTTCCGTTCATTGGTCTTCACCATTGGTCTGTCACGCCATCCATCTTCGGGGTTAACACTACCAATCCATCGTCAATGTCGCCGATATGTTCAAGAGAAGTCATTCAGACAATTCACCTGTGTCTCACCCATTGCAATACATTTATGCTTCATTCCTTCATGACCGCCACCCTGAACCCTATATCGTCAGTTTGTTTTCACCTCCAAAATGATTTGCTTCGTTCTGTGTCATTGATGTGGGATTCATTAAGGCCCTCCTGCGATGGGTCACTTCTTGTTGACATCAGCTCATTATCCAAGAAGTTGACTTAGGAACAACCCTTTCAGTACTTTGAAGCTTGCATGCCTTAATGGCAAGTTTCACACTTTTAGCGACAGGTTTACATCAATGGCCTTCGACCGAGAGATTTTGCATGGTGTTCGATGCTAAGTCCTTTTTCACACCACGTAAATTGTACTGTAGTACCTTGAGGGTCATTGTCATTATTGGTGATTCCTCTCACGCCTGTTAACAGCTTACATCATTGGCTGGTAATCAGGCGATGTCCTTCCATGTTCGTCTCCAAAACATTTTTCACATGGATCGACTTGTACTCTGAGTGAAGATCGAACAAGTTTTGAAGACCCCGGATCTAGTTTCATCCATCTGGGCTACGATATATTCGAGAATATAAAAACATCTAGTGTACATCATTTCCGATCAGATGATCATCCAAATCATAGGATGATGTGTCCATATCATCAGTTTGTCACACAGATGATCATCTGTCCTATGTACATGAAAATGAATTTATAAAGCTGAGCATGGGAATGCCCACCTCAGCTAGATCATGAAAAATTTTGTCAAATAATGTATTGTATTGTATCTTATTACAGGTCGCATCCCAGCTCGGAAAAACTTCGGATCCTAATAGTAAAGCATTTCACCCAAAATCAAAAACTATTAATGGCCTCACGCTTTGGGGGGCAACTGTTATTGACATTTTTGGGCACTTCAAACCCAATCACAAATGTCCATAAACTAAGGGCTCCTAAGTCCCTAAAAGTGTTGCTTCACTGCCTAAAGGAACAAGGTCAATTGATTACATCATCTCCCAGATGTTCTCCATTGAAAACTACTCATAAATGGTCAAAACTGGACCAAAACCTGAAAGCTCAATGCAGAGGGTGTGATGCATATCACCTTCCCAATATACAGGGTGCGATGCATACTGTTTTGTCCCTCTGTAGGGTGCGATGGTCGGGAATGGACAAATGGTAGGGACAAAAATGCAAGGTGGAAGATGGAATCTTCCAGAAGCTTGCCCTCTGACACTTGCCACTCCATTTTCGACCAGGGATGAGTAAGAGATCATCATTCTCCAAGTGGAAGTAGGAACTATAAGAGAGAAGACACTAATCAAGATCCCAAAAGATGACTCACCTCTCTGTAATCATCTATATATGGATCCCTCATCACAGAGATCCAGAGACTGGAATTTTTTATCTTATAGAGAAGTGTTGTTGATATTTTGGTGTACATTCACAAGTGTTGGGTGATCTAGCTTTGCTTGAGGTGAAGAAGGGCTTCTTAGCTGGAGGATGATGCTGGGTCAGAGCACATGGTTGTAATCTTCTTGCTACTTTTCATCTGAATAAAGCTATTATTTTTTCCTTCCATATTCTTGTGTACTTGTTTATATATGCATGTATATGGTTAATGCACATCTGATCCTGCATTATTTATGAATTTAGATCCTTGTTTCTTGCATAGTAATATGTTGCTGTGATTCCACAGGTCCTTTTGAAGCTGGGAAGATAAAGAAGAAGTGGCAAAAATCTATCAAGAAGGAGAGGAAATCGAGCGCAAGACTCAGGTTGGCCCTCTTGGTTCTCCTCTCATCTATTTTCATAAAAGGAATCAATAGTAGACTTTGATTGTTTGTTTCTAAGATAGCCACCCATCTTAGTGGGAATAGCAGCATTCGTGTGCACACTATTCCCGTATAATAGAGGGGAAGACCAAAAACTTCGGGTATGGAACTATTTTGTGCTCTTTCTTCTTTGAGAGGGTCCTAGCACTCCATCCTAGAGTATCAGTCTCGATCAGCACCCCATGAGATCCACGAATGGGCAGGTGGGCTGACTTGATGAAACAACTAGGAGGTGGGGATGTTCCACAGACTGCTTTCGATGATGACTTCTTCTCTTGGTGGGAGTAGTAGATCATCACCGTAGATGATTATCCCTATGTTTGGTTGGACTTCCAAGGAGATCTTGATCTAGCTTTTCCACCAACCACAACATGGGGTGATATAGGTAACAAATGTTTTTGATTTTATGATTTTTATGATTTTTTATAATTTTTCAAATATAAAAATGAATTTTGAAAAATATTTTTGATAGGATTCAAATGACTAATATGACGATCATGTTCCGAATATTGGGCCAGTACGACCAGATGGGTTCCCATGGCATGGATGTCGCGGATGAGGTGTCGAAGAGGTGGTTGTGGACACAGAGCAACTTCTACACACAGTTCAGTGGCACTTGGTGAGACTAACTCACCGAGTACCGTTGGAGGATGTAGATGATCTCCCTATAGATATGCAGCGTCATGTGGTTGGCATGCCACGAGACTAGGTTCGCACTCTTAGGTGTGTGGCCAAAGCAGTAATCGCATACTTAGCCGCTCATCCTGAGCCAGGGCATTAGATGTGCTAGACATGATTATGGGCATTTGAGTCCCAATTTTTGTATATTATTTTAGACACACTTATGTACACTCAAGATATTTCCATGATATATATATATATATACAATTTCGACTTTTTGATGCTTGATTTTATTGTGATGAATGAATGATGTGCCAGTCTAATGCTTTATTAGCGATATAATCAGTTAAACAATTATGAGATCTTGGAATGTGCAAATAATTAATGTAAGTAAATGATCTTTGCAACAACCTCACCCTTAAATACTGGTGATATAAACATGGATCCCTTACCCGATAAATGTTATTCAATTGTGAATCAAGATAGACTACGAACGAATTGATTTCATAAGAAATTGCTTCAGATAGTAAATTAATGATGGCAGTATATTTAGACATATTATATGAAGCTGGACCAATGCATACTGCCCTTGAAACCATCAACTGACTAGTTGGATAGTAGATTACCCAAGGTGCTGAAGCAAGGTTCCGAGTGTGCTGACTAGTACAATCGGTGAATCCAAAATAGACCAAGTCATCTATCAACACTTGCCACAGTAGAACAAAAAGTGTCAATATCAAAAAACTCTCGATGAGATATGTACAAACATACAAAATGTACAAAGAAGCCATTGCCTAGCTGCTACTTAAGCAAAGTACTTCTTGAGGTAGAGCCCGTTCCGGGGCTCTGCTAACTTGTTTCCTTCAAAATCGATTAACTCATATGCCCCTTTTTCTAAAACTCATTTAATTATAAAGGGATAGTACCACATAGGCTTGAACTTTCCTACCCCCAAGGTGTCCTTATCTTGGTCATAGACCAAGACAAGGTCATCTTCAAAAAAGACTCGAGGATGGACAACTTGATCATACTGAGTTTTAACCCTTTTCTTATGAGCCTCATTGATTTTGGCAACATCTCGACGCTACTCATCGAGATGTTCAAAATGAAGGAGGAACTCTTTGAGATGAGAGGTCTCTCGAAGGAGCTCAATAGCTAACTTAAGAGATGGAATTTCACATTCAACAGGAAAGATAGATTCCATCACATAAACTAACTGAAAAGGTGTAAAACCTGTAGTAGTCTTTACAGAGGTTTGATATGCCCAAAGATCTGGATATAACATAAGATTCCAATTGGACCGATTTTTGTTGATCGTCCTTTGTAGGATCATCTTAAGGGTTTTGTTCACTACCTCGACCTGTCCATTAGCCTGAGGATAATATGGAGACAAGTGCTCCTGCTGGAAACCCAATTTAAGAGCCAATTCAAACATTAGTGGGTTATGGAAATGACATGGTCAGTGAAAATCTCTCTCGGGATACCAAAGCTTGAGATAATCTGATTAAAAAGGAAGAATGCCGCTATTTCACTATTGTTTTTATAAGTGGGCATGGCCTTAGCCCACTTCATGAAGTAGTCTATGACCACGATAATGTACTTGTGATTCACTACTGAAGGTGGATTACAGGTTGTAAAATCAATACCCCACTTAGTAAAAGGATCGACAATGGCTACGAGGAAAAGAGGAGCTGGATGTGCAAGAAGCTTCTGAGTATAAACTTGACATGGGTGACAACATTTGACCACTTCAGCATAATCTTTGAAGAGCGATGACCAAAAATAGTTGGTGCGCAAGATACGCTGGGCTGTAGCAAGCCCTGAAAGATGACCACCACAAGCTCCACTGTGGCAATCATTGAGCACTGACTCTGCTTCCTCTAAGGTTAAAAAACACCAGAGGATTGAATCAACCCCTCGACGATATAATGTATCACCAATGATGGCATAGTTCTTAGCTAGGTGACGTAATTTTTGGCATTCATCCTTAGAGAAAGTAGAGGGAAACTTCGAAGTCTGGAGATAGACAATGATATCTCCATACCAAGGGTCAAGTGAAGAGATGAGGAATAAATTTTCATTAGGAAAACTTTCCTCATAAACAGTATCCTCTCCACAAGGCAGCTCAGAAATTAACTCCGCAAAAACCAAAGATTTCTTAGACTTGGCGGACAAGAACTCGAGATCAAATTCTTGTAAAATGACTATCCATCGATTATATTTTCCCCCAATCATTCGCCTACTGAGGAAAAATTGGAATGGATTGACCACAGCTAAGACAAAAGTTTTGCATAGCAAGATATAATGGTGGAGCCGCTGGATAGAATGGACAGCTACCAAAGCCAACTTCTCAACAGGATAATAGCAAAGTTCAGGACCTACAAACCTCGGCTCAAATAATAAATCACATGCTCCATGAGAGCATCATCTTCTTCGACGAGAACCATACGTATGGTTGATTATGCTACAACGAGATATAAAAGGAAATCCCTACCATAATCTGGTGGACTCAAAAGCGGTGCAGAGACTAATGCCTTTTTCAAAGCATCGAATGACTGCTACACAAAGTCATCCCATACATATGGGACTCCTTTTCGTAGCAAACGCATAAACCCTTTAGTGATCTCGACATAATTTGCTATAAACCTTCTTAAGAAATTAGCCTTCCCTTGAAGACTTTGAAGTTGCCAAACTGAGGATAGGGAAGGTAACTGAATTATTACCTCTACCTTGAAGGGATCAAATTGAATCCCTTCATTTGACACAATGAACCCTAATAACCGACCAGATGTAACCGTGAAAATTCACTTTATGGGATTCAATTGGATCTTGTAAAATCGACATCTCTCAAAAACCAATCGAAGGTGACTGGGATGATTAGTTCTCTTTCAAGAATGAGTAGCTAGATCATCCAAGTATGCTTCGATGATATGTTTAATGTCATGGAAAGCATATGACATGGCCCGCTGGAAGGTAGTTCCAACATTTTTGAGACCAAAAGGCATCTTTCTATATGCAAAGGTACCCTAGGGACATATAAAAGCTAACTTATGTTGATCTTCAGGATGGATAGAGATATGATTATAACCAGAAAAACCGTCCAGGAAGGAGAAAATCTCATTACCCGCACAGTCATCAATAATTTGATCAATAAATGGCGTGGGGTAATTATCTTTGGGAGAAGATATTTTTAGGTCCCTAAAGTCAATGCATACTTAGATTTTTCCTTGCTTTTTATCCATAGGGACTGGATTAGAAACCCAATCCATGAGAGGAACAGGGTATATGAAACCTCCCTTGAGCAGCTTCTGTACTTCAGCTTTAATGGTTGATGCTTTCCTAGGATTAACTAGTCGAAGATTCTGATGAATCAGCTTGGAATTTTCATACGTCTTGATCTCATGTTGAACTATGGATGGATCAATGCCAGGCATTTCTTCATAAGACCAAGTGAATACATCTCCAAACTCCTTAAAAGGGTTGGTGTAAATTTGAACTTCTTTAGGGGAACATTCGGCTCCGATGAAGAGATTCTCGATCACATTTGGGTTCCTAGAGATGTTTATAGATATTGTTTTTGAAATCACCGACATATTACCTTCGACACGAAAGTGTGTTGGAGCCAAAGGATTTAATGCCATACAAACACCACTAGTAAAAAGCTCAAAGAAGCTAGATTCTACTTCCTGCAATGGAGGAAGGAAATATGAACAATGGTGTAAGTCTTCGCAAGGTCGATCTACACCCATCACTACTTCTAGGATTGCTTCCTCAGATGGTAAAACTGTGTCTAAGCAGTCCATAGCAGAGGTAAAATCAAGGGTCCAAGCTAGGGCCACATCACCATCTAACTCATCCTTAGAAAAAGGAGTAGAATGGTTATCTATAGAGTTGACGATAGACTGATATCTAAGCTCTACTGTAGACATAGGGAATTCCATTCCACCAACTTGTCCTTCAGCTAATATGGTTGTAGGTGAAGGAAAGGTCCAAGGGTCTGAAAAATAATGAGTTCGGAAGAAATCTTCCTGTGAAGACTTTTTGGATGATAAAACGACATTGATTCTAGCTATAGGAGAGGGGAAATCAAATGTACCCATCAATGAAGAATACATCCCAACTCTTAGATTCTCAGTAGGCAGACGAGGGTTATCCACTAAAGGAACAGTAGAGTCCAAAGTTGCTCGAGGATCAACTGGAGAATAATCCAATTAATCAACCTTGACGATTTCCCCTCATGAGGAAAGCAAATGACAAGAAACAGAGTTGAAACAACGACATCCATTTCATATACCCAGTTCCTTCCTAAGAGGATATTGTAATCTAGGTTAGCGTCAATGACTTCTACTTCAATATTGACAACCTTCCTCCCAACACATGTGGGAAAGGTTGGGATAATCCCATGCAGCTTATGAGAATTCCCATCAAATGCAGTTAGGAGGGTAGGTGAAGGAACAACCGAAGGTGATCTAATGGCCTTCCAGCATGACATCAACATGACGCATGTGGAAGCTCCTTCATTAATAATGGTATGAAAAATGTTAATTTTCTGGTATGTAGACCTTATTTTAAAAGCCATGTGATGAGGGAGTTTCTTTTTGACATTAAGCATGTCAAAATTGAGCACTAAAGAGTTATTTGGATCAGCAACCCCAATCACCGAAACCAAAGCACTTCGTTGAGCTGGACACGATTGGAGAACCTCTAAAGCGGACATAGCACATTGGTTCTGAGCCATATCCTCAACAATGGAGTAATTTTGGGCGGCCCTAGCATTAGGATTGATAGTCGCACTTTAGCGGAACCTTTTGGTTCCATCGATGTTAGAACCCATCATGAAAATATTTGATGATTTCTCCCCTTCCTGGTTGCCCCCTGCAGAGGTACCAGGATTTGAACTTGCGCCCGTAAGCACTTGCTACCCTTAGGGAAAAGGATTAGTTAACACAGCTTGAGAGCTAGAAGTCCCTTGTTGCCCTAACAAGCGCTAAGCATCTTGAATATTTGGGCAGAGATGAGTTAATTGGTCTCCACTGCATAGCTTGCATCGAAACTTGACTTTCTATCTAGACTCATTTCCACCACCAGCGGCGTTATTTCCAGGTTTATTTGCGCCAATATTCCCATCTTGACTCTTTTTCTTACCTCATCCCTTCTTTTTCCCATTGGAATTTTGATTTCCTTTGGGATTGGAGGATTGGACAACATTAACCGAAAAGGGTTGAGAATACGAAGGGTTAGATAGTGTGACCTGATTGTTAGGAGCAGTTTGTAAAGAAAACTGCTGCAATTGGCTCAATAGGTTCACTGCATTTGTTTCCATGGATCCAATGATACCATTCACATGGGGTCCTATCTTTGATTTAGCTAGATCAACCTTAGTCCTAGGAGAATCAGGAAATCTTTTTTATAGAATCATAAGGTGAGAGTAAATCAATTCTAACTCTAAAAATAGCTTGCTCCTCAGAATAGACTCCGAATAGAGAGACATCCTTAGAGATTTCAGGTTGTAAAGATTTCAAAAACCATTCAAGACGGTGTTCCAGAGGAATTACAGCTTTAATGAGCCTCTTTCTCTGTCTCCATTCCTGAATATGATAAAAAATGTGAGTTGTCGTGTCCTGACGAAAATTGGCCAAAAGTTCAGTTCCGACATCATAACGGATGGGAAACTGGAAATGATTTGGGAAAATATTTACCAAATCGGTGAAATATGTAAAGTTGCCCCCTAGGAAGTCTATATACCACTTGGATGCATTTCCAGTCAAGGTGCGTTGAAAAAGTCTCAACCTAACTGAGTCATCGATAAGGGAGCTTGATGAGCACCATAAATGGAATGCAGTTACATGGTTGGCCAGGTCTTCACCGCCCCTCCCCTTCAAGTTTGGAATGTCTAACAGGAGTTTGTTTGGGACTGGGGACCAGGATTAATTGTATTTGATTGGATCATTTGTTAATTTTGTGAGATTTGGAAAATTCAACATTGCCAGAAAAGGAAGCCTAGGAGGACCTTGGAGATTCCACCCAGACTAGGTAGAGCTCCCAAAGTTCTCAAAAAATGGGCCTGGATTTCGGAAGGCACCAAGTTGCCCAAAGTAACTAGTAGAACCAGCTGAACCAAAAGGAAAAGCTTGTGATCCAGCACAACTTGAGTTTGACCAACTCCAGCCAAAAAACCTCCATAACTAGTGAAGCTCCCTCCTAAAGGATTATGAGTTGATAACCCCGAATAAGGATTCCAAGCAGAATCTAAGGGAGGAATACTTCAAAACGAGCTAACTGTGGAGTATGGCCTATTCCCTTGTTGGTTGAAAAACGGATTCCCAGTTCCCATGCCACTAACTGTAGGGTTAGTCCAACCTTGAAAGGGATTGTTGCCTTGTCCTGTAGAAGAAAAAGGCATAGATCCTATTGTTGGGTTTGAATGTGGTATATGACCACTTCCAAAAGGAAAACCTTGAAATGAAGCTGATCCACCCATCATGGATGTGGAGGCACTAAATGGAACTGACAGAATACCCTATGAATAAGTACCAAACGGGAAGAATCCAGAACTAAATGCATTAGCTTGGGAATTTCCACTCGTAAAAGGAATGGAGGTAGACCCAACTAAGGATGTGCTAGCAAAACACCTAAATAAAGATGCAGATGGGATGGAAATAATTCCTCCCCCTTGTAGTGATGTTGGAGTCTACATGGTTGTAGCACTTATGGTAGAAGCCATGCCTCCAGTGGTGGTCATCAAAGGTAAGTAAGTAATATGACCTGGACTTGATGGTCTATGCGCTGGAGTCCCAATGTATTGTAATAGGTCTGGATGATTAGAAGGTAGAGGATAATTTAGAGCCGCTAATGACTCTCGGAGTTCTTCTACCTCTATGTTATCTTCCGATTGAGAGAGAACTTGAGAAAGAACTGGAGTGTTCCTCTCTAGTTTTGCAGAAGTACCAGGCCTATCTTGAACACTAATGCCCCCGAGGGGAGGATCAATCTCTGATGCATCAACTGCCACAGGATGAAACCTACCGATAGTATTTCCTCTGCATCTTCTAAGAGAAGGCTCTAAACTTGGTGGTGAAAGCCCATGAAGTCTTCAAGGCTGTCTAGGCGATCGGTCAGCCACTTTGAATTTTTTATTAAGATCTAATTAAAAACTCAGGAAAAAATTAAAGCTAGGCCAACTAAGAGCACAAATCACACACCAAAAAGTTCCTAAAAGATGTCAGCCAGTGAAACAACTTTCAAGTATTTCCGCATTGGGTGATGAGAACCAGACACCAAAATACAAGAAAGTGAAGTAAGGGGCCTTCCGAAGATAGTCTGGGATAATGATGGCCCAGTCCTACCAGTGAAGGTAACAAAGGAAGTTACTCTGACCTCCTAACAACAGCTTGCGCTGGTGCAAGTCCCCAAGCTTCGCAAGGGTGCCCTCCAGTGGTACCATTGAGAGTGATACAACATCAACGTCAGGTGCCATGGGATTCCCCTCCAAAGCCACCTATGTAGATCCCTACGAGAAGCAACTAAGGTTACCAACTTGTGTCATAAGTTAGGCGGAATAGTCTTGAGGTAAGATCCAACAAGTAGGAGAGGGTGTATCTCTCTTCCTTATCTTCAAAAACCATTGTGCTTAACTCCCAGATCTAGAGCTTCCTTGGTCTTCCTAATGCTATTGGATTTGTACTCACTATTCAGAATCCTATGTTTGACAGTTTGAAATGGCCTTGGAGAGTTTTGTCCCCACAGACCTAATCCAAGGCCCTAAAATATCCTAAAACTTCTTGGTGTGTCTAAATTGACAATTATAAAAAATTTCTAGTGTATTTTAATTAATGCTTGTTTTTAAATGGGCTATTCATAAGTCAAGGGATAAGCATAAATGAAACTTGTGGTGTTTTGACAAAAAAGAAATTAAAAAAACCAAACTATATGCAAATGCACTTGTTTTGTTCTTTGATGAAAGAAATTTCTACTAGTTTCTGAGGAACTTCTAAGAAAGAAATAAATTTTCTTTTCTTTTCTTTTACTCAAGCTTCACACTCTCAAAAACTAACAAAACTATGTATGCCCTAAAAGATGCAAAAATTTATCCCAATGCAATGTGTACATGCTGATGCGAAACTTAAGACTACTATAAATCAAAGAATAAAAGTAACTTGTTTATCAATTCTAATTAGCCACTTAATATGTTTAGATAAAATATAAATTGCTAATTCTCATTTTCATCCAAACACTAGAAGCAAATTTCAAGACAAACAAAAATGAACTTTCACTCGCAAAAAGGAAACTAAATCAAAACAAGGCTAAAGAAAGCAAAAACCAAGTTTTCGAGAAGTTTTCTTCAAAAGCAAAAACAAAAATGACTTTTCGAAAGTGCTCCAACTAAGACTAAAACTTTATGATCCAAGAATAGGCGACAAAACACTTTGCAAGTTAAAAACACAAAACAGGTGAAAACTCAACAAAAAGTGTGTGTCAAGATGCTCTTAACAATCAAAATCAGCGAAAAGAGCTTGGTGACAATGATCGCAAGATCAAGAAAGACAATTCTCAAAATTGTCACACAACAACTTTCAAAAAGCAAGAAAAGTAAATGGCCACAAAGATGTAGTTTTGACATGCAAACAAAAAAATCACCAAAACAAGATTTGCCAGAAATATTGAGACCAATCTTTTTGCCCTAGAAGATCAGGACAACGAAGATTCCTAGAAAGAAATCTTGTGTGCTTAAACGAAAATGATGAAGCTTGAAACAAAACAAAACAAGACGAATACTTTCCATAAATGGAGAGAGTTTGAAATCATGAACTTGCTATAAAAATAAAGACTGACACAGAAAAGTAATTGTTCAAGAAAGAATCAGACCAGTAGACAGATCTTTAGAAACAAAAATATTTGAAAAATATTGAAAGTTTTAGGTTATACACGACTATGTCAATTCACAGCTGCGTGTATACACTATTCAGCCTAAGGAAACCTGCGTATACGTGGGTTCACTTAGGGAAACTTGCATACATACGCCTCTGTAAACTAGAAAAACAACATATATAACAGATCACAAGAAAAACAAAAAAAAGGTATGAAGAAACTGATCAAACTTACAGTTCAAGTCCTTATAGGAACAAACTACTCAATCACAGCAAGTAAATAAACAGCTGAGCCTTGATTGGCTTGAATGTACCCAGACTAGGAACAACAATACTATTGTCCCTAGTGTAGTCGCCAATTCTGTTGAGGGACAAAGTCCCCTAGGGTCTTGGTTCAATAACTTAGCAAAGCGGGGGTTATCTACAAAGAAAAACAAGCATTCCACACAGCCATGATACTAATATAAACAAACTATACGAAGAGAGGTGCACCTGGGGGTCCTTCGTTTGGGTAGATCCAGCCAGAGTCCAAACCCTCTTGGAGTTCCTTTCGATCCTCCAATCTAGAAAACAATCAATTCAAGAAAGCATAGTAGTATATGGACCAAGCATCATAAGGAAATCAACTTCATAGCATATTGAAAGGTAGTTAGTTATAAAATTGAAACAACCATTCATATGTAAATCATAACATTGATATCATAAGCATGAAGAAGATTAATAGCAGGAACAAGACAAGTGTTTCTTTTATTATAGATAACTAAAATACAGAAAGGAATGATTTCACCTGAGTCTTCCTTTCGCAAACTCCAAGTGGAACCATCCTCCGAATTCGTCAAATATCAAGCCTTCAACAAGCTCCTTCCATGACTCACTCAAGGATATCTCAACTAATGGAAAGACATCATAACTCAAGGAAACAAGGGTTTTTTGTAATGGGGGAAGTGCTGGAAGCACAAGGATCTTCAGACCTAATTAGAGATAATCATAGCAGAGTGATTCTTCTCTCTATTCTCTCCTGCATAGGCCTTCCCATTGAAGCCTTTTTATACTTCTCCCAAAGTAGTTTTTTAGTTGGGAATTCATTGGGAACAGTTGGACCACAAACACTAATAGGTAATCAATAGGTAAAACCCGTGATTTCTACCTGAAATTAAGGAGATTTAATTTTTTTAAGTGTTTTAAGACATATACGTGGGTTGGGTATACACAAACCCACGTATACATGCATTTATCCTAGGGCAATGTCGTGTATAGGGAGTAGAACATTGTTTTTTAAGTATTTGGACGAGGTCTAGAAAGAGGGGTTGTCCTAGGACATTACTACAGCATCACAAACATCAAGAGTGAGATTTGGAGCTATAACAGATGCCCCCTAATATATGAGGTTAGAAGGGGTACATGATGGCTGAAATGTATTAAGTAAGTGCATGGAAAGGAAACCTGTCAAAAATTGAGAAGGACTTCACCAAAGTTTAACCTGCCAAGCCACAAAAGGAGATTAGAAAGAAAAACTATCTAAGGCGGGAATACCCATGCTCATAGAAAGTAAAGCATGTCCGCATATCAAGTACAAGCGGATCCACTAAGTATACAAGAATACAAGACTATAAAATACATAATGGATCATCTGATCATGATCGAACAAGTACATGTTTGAATATCACATATAAGAATGTCAATGACGCTGAAGGATGAAGCAAATCACTGATATCAAAGACTGATCCCAAAAGTACCAAATGAACATGATGGAGTAAAATAGTACTACACTGCAAACTCAAGTGCCAACATATAGAATGTCGTCATGAATGACTACAACATATAAGGTGGAGTGGTATCAATTAGCAGCAATAGGAGCAATTGTCAAGTGAACCAATGAATTTTGATGCAACCTGAGGTCTTCACCAACCACCGTGGTACATTTCTACATCACGGGAATAAATGATCTGGAGTTGACCTTGTGAGAAATTGTTTGATTACCGGTCATTGATGTATACCATTAACAAATGCGAGACTAATCACCCATAATGATAATGACCGTCAAGGTACCCAACACAATCTAACAAATGTGAATAGATGAGCTGGAGTCGAACACCTATAAGAATATATAAATTAGGAGACAATGATGGTTTCCCACTATCAATGGTGAAGGATCTACCACTAATGACTGCAAACCCCAAGGTACTGCCAAATGGACTCTAGATCTTTGCCCCAGAGCAATGAGTCGTAGTCGATAGGGAAAGATCTGCTAGAAGGAAGGAATTAAGGCATCCTTCATCAATCTAGCATGAGTGTAACTCGTAGGCCAATAATTTCGAATGAATCAAACAAAAAAGATGTAATAACCTAACCGAAGCACGTTTTCATTGTACACAAGATGTGGCTAGTGCATGACAAAAACCCTCTAAACCAACCAATAATGAAAGCTGACACAGAGGTGAGGTATCCACCAATAGGATCAAATGGGAACCAAGGTATTACACGAATCCCAATGTGTGATAGTGTAAGATGATGTCGAACACAAGGGAAACCACTCAGTCAAAGACCCATGATACTAATTGATGTTGAGCACAAGGTGACCTATCAATAATGAAAATAGGTCTAGGGTGCATCTCTAATCCTGTCCTTAGAGCAAGATGTCGTCATCGATAAGGACAAGACTCACCAGTAAGAAGTCAATGGGGACCTTCTCAAATCGGCATGAGTAAAGGACGAATATAACTGATGTGATGATAGACAAGACATTGACAGCGAGGGATGGCCAACTGAAAAATAAGTCAAGAGACACCGCAGAGAGGCTGACTTAGGCTAACTTCCCTTGAACAAAAGCATGACTCAATGTGACTATGTGGTAGCATATGATGACTCTGTATAAGTTCGTCATGCAGGTGGCACGAACGAACCCTCCATATGATTGGAAGAGATAACCAATCGGGGGAGAACTGACTCAATAACAAGGTTAAGGCATACCTAAGTCAATGTAAATCTCGCCCAAATGGAGGAATTTTTTTTTTGAGTGCTTTGTTCAAGGGAAACACGACTGACTCTAGCTGCCAACAATAAGTGGAAATATTGTCCCATTCCCTCTCTTTTTGGAATGTATAATTTTCTTTTTCTTTTTCTTTAAGTTGGAAAAAGAATAAAAGAATGGTATAGTACAGTGGAAAGAACGAGTGTCGGTGAAACAGATGATATAGCTCCTGGGATTGAAATAATCCTATGCTCAATGCAGGGAGGTGAAAACTGGTTAAAGACACTCAAAGTTGTGTTCCTTCCTCGGGTCAAGGAGTGCCAAGTTGCAAAAGTCAAGGGAGTGCAAGTTTGATTGTTGGGTCCCTATAATACTAGTGATTACCCCATTACTATTGTATTTATACCCCTTATTAATATTGTTGTGCCCCTATTGCCCCCATATTGTTATTACTATGCCCCATAGAATCCCCCTATTTTTATTTTTGTGGCTTTATATGATTATTGTTAGGTCGGCTAGATTATATTGTGACTTCTTAGACTCCTATATATAGAAAGGAGGTTTTGTCATTTGAATAATCCAAGGATTGTTCATTTATGTAATGTAAAGGAGGTTTCCACCTCGAAGAGGCTGAATTCTAAGGCGTTGCTCTATCTTTTCTATCTTTTCTTGAGCTGGTTTCATAACATTTGGTATCAAAGCTTTGGATTCTAGGGTTTCGTTGCTCCAAACAGGCCATCGTGGCATTTTCGCTATAACTTTTTTTCTGTGATGTTTCAGAAGTTGCAAAACAAACCCATTTGAGAAGAAATATCTCTAAATCTGGGGTCCAAATTTCAGAGCTTTTTGCGCTATATTTAGGGAGATATGATCTGAGGAAGTTGGTCTTTGTGCAGACTCCTGAATTACATTCCAAACAAGTGACCTGGGGAAAACTCTCATAACTTTCTCTCTGGGGATCAGATTGAAATTTAGTAAGAAGGTACAGAAAGAGGACGGATGGTGGTTTCTTGTATGCATTTTTTAGATCCAAAGGTCAAAACAGTGACTCGTGGCACGTCCTACATGTTCTCTCTACGGAACTAGTCTATAATCAAGCTACTGTGGGAGATTTCGCATAACTCGTCCTTGGAGAATCCAATTTGGGTCAGACTTGTGGCATTGGAAAGAGGACACAAGGGGATACTACAGGTCACAAATTCAAAAATAGATGATCGCAAAGTATAGAGATACATCAGAGGAAATATCGAGCTCCTACAAAGTGAAAAAAGGTGTGTAGATTTTCTTAAATTTTTGCTTAAGCTTGGCTCGAAAATTTATTTTGAAGGAATTCAAAGGGCATAGTAGAGCATTATTATCGATAATTGATTCCCCGAGGAAAGAAAATGCAAACACCTAGTAAGGAACCTGAAATCTCTAGCATGACTCATGAAGAAGAGGAAGAAATGCAACATGATATATCGAAATTACAAGACCAAGTGCAACAACTGTCCCTTACACAAAAAGGAACATAATCTAAGATGGATGGTTTAAAGAAAGATGTAGAAGCTAAGATGGATGGTTTAAAGAAAGGTGTAGAAGCTAATATTGACAGTGTAAAGAAAGGTGTAGAAGTTAAGATGATTGACGTGGAAGCTAAGATGGATGATTTGAAGATAGATTTGAAGACAGACATGGACGAATTGAAGATAAATATGAATAAGTTGCTACAGGAAATGGGCACTAACGGTTAAAGGGTACTAAAGGAAACTCATGATTAGAATAAAAGAAGTGTTAATCATGATTCCATAGATGGTAATGTTGAATCAAAGACTCACCATATTCCAAAAATCGATATGAGGAGGTTTCATGGCAAAGATCCTGCCACATGGATATTACAGATGAAGCAATTATTCAATCTCAATAATGTGCAAACACACAAAAGGTATGTATGGAAACTTTATATTTGGAACCAAATCAGTTTGTATGGTATCAATGGCTGTGCTCTCGTAAACAATTTATCACTTGGGAAATTTTTATGGAAGAAATGATAGCACATTATGAGGATACAAAAAGCAACACTTTTTTTAGCCAATTGATAAGTCTCAGACAAAAGGGTTCAATAGTGGAGCACATTGAGGAGTTCAAAAAATTGAACATAAGGGTAAAAGATATTCCAAAGGAGCA